>JAOVVI020005205.1:0-16753 GCA_028571085.2 Nepenthes alata
AGGCCGGACCTCTTTATAATTTCCGGTCAACTAGCGTTGACCGGACCCGATGACTAATTTTCTAGGTTTTAAAATTTTGGTCGTTACAGGATGGTAGCTGAGTATAATGGGAAATTCACAAATTTGTATTGATTTGTCCCATATATGGTGGTAGATAAGGCCAGGAGGGCCCAAAAGTTTTTATAAGGGATCTAAGATTCAATTTGAAAAAAATTGTCACTCAAACTTAGGACTTGCAGTGTAGTGCTTGATTGGGCTCTACTCATTGAGTAGGAGCAAGAAGGGGAGAAATTATTTAAGAAGAGCGCAGCAAGCAAAGGGGAAAGTTTGAATGTTGGAGAGTCCTAAGCTAAGTCCAAAGCACAAGAGAAGGGCTTGGCAATTGGAATCAAGTCATCGCCAACTAAGCCACAATACTCCAAGGCGATACGTGTGCATTATGGCAAGCACCATCTCAAGAGACAATGCTACTATTAAAGTGGAGTTTATTTCGATAGTGGTCAAGTTGGCCATATGTTGAAAGATTTCCCATTCTCTCCTAGGCATTTGGAGAAGAAACTTACTATCCTAGGGAAGGCCTGTGTGGCAATGGATAAGGATGTAAGAGCAGACCTGTTGGTGATTGAAGGTGGCATATAAATTTGTGATTCTATACCTTATGTGTCTGTAACGGACCACATCCTAAAATTCGTCATTAATATTAATCATAAATTATTATCCTTTAATTATCAACATTACAGTTAAATATATTATAATCAATGGGACGTAAGTCTTTCTTGTAAATACTCCAGTTCACCTATACATAAATAATAATCAATATATACATGATCCAAATACATCACTAGATCATATGTGGGTTTGATATTAGTCTAACAATATTACGTCAGCTTCATATTAAGGAAAAATGCCCGCTAAACCAATCATATATAAATCTGCAAAAGCAATTAATAATTATAAAACTTTAACCATCTCCACTACATTACCTATAGAGATTACATTGTTTCATATCATTCATCAAAACTGATCAATAACTTTACATCATTCCCTTTCAGTCTACATCTGCAGTGAACTACAAATTAACAATTAAAATACAGTACATATTACTCCAATATGTAGGTTAGCAAAAATAATAATTTAAAAGGTATAAATTAAACACTCCAAGCTTCACTCCAACTCATCAAATATAAACTTGTGCAAATCATCTGAAGGGTTTGTAAAATAGTAAGGAGTAAGTCAAATGTTCAGTAAGATACAATATATATCAAAGATTATATAATCTTTTTTTATTTAAAACATAACAGTAGGAATAGAGGTCATCATAGAATACATTAGCTTAAAATATAGTCAAAATACTTATGCAATTCTCTTTCTAATTTCTTATAATGTTCTTTTCTTATTCTTTCTTTATCATAGCATTCTTCTTATTCTTTTTTTGTTGTTATTTGTCCAAACATGTTGAAAAGATACTTTTCTTTATAGACCAGGGCCAGTAGGTCTTACTAGCTCAATGAGTAATCGATTAAAACTCAAATTTTGTTTTTCCTTTATACAATCAAAGGCCTAACTTCCTATTTAAGGACCTAGAGGTGGGCCATCTACATATTACCTCCCTGTAGACAGGGCCAAAAATTGTATTTTCGTACTGAATTGGACAACGATCTTCTATTATAATATAATAAGACAAACCAAAATATACTATATGTTGATCAATTCTTAATCCAATTTTTTACTTTCTTTACTTAGGAAAATTTATATATTTTTGCTTATAAATTCTTAGTTCTCGTCCTTTTGAAGAACAATTCACACTTTTCTTAATCTAATTGTAGAATTTCCTTTCTTTTTCTTTTTTCAAAAGATGTTATACATTTTATCTTCAAATAAATCTATAACATGGAATTTAACATTAAAACATGTAGAAAAAAATTTAGAAAATTCAAAAGAAATTTAGTAAACCTACAGTACATAATTAAATATATAATATATTTTTAACATATACATATAATATGTAATAATATAAAATTGATAACTACGAAGCATAAACATATAGAAATTATTTTTATGCATCTAAACATGAAAAAAATTCTGAAATATTACACATATTGTGATACAGATAATTAAACGAGAGTTTTTGATAATTTTACTGTAAAATCATAGTAGACCAATAAATATATAAAATTTTCATACTTTTATTTTAAAATCTTAGCTTAAATGAGTATTAGAATAATGATACTCAAAAAGAGGAGGAACAAAAAGTAATAAAGGTGTGACGGAACGGATTTTTTTTGTCCTCAGATAATTCCGTCAAGAACAAAGATAGAAACCTAATCCCAATTAACTACTTAAAGTTCTAAGGAAAAAACGAATAGAGTTTTCACTAAAACTAGGTTAGAAAGGATTTATAGAACCTGCTTATAACCTGCAGACACACAGTATAACATCATAGACCCTATCCACAAACAATCTCATCACAAATACAGGATCACAGGTGCCATATAACTCTCTACGTCTTACAATTTACGTTTTCTATCCACTACATTAATAGTTCAGAAGTGAGATGTCATCTAGCACCTGTACAGAACATCCAGAAAATATATAGTGGAAGTAGAACTACTAACCTATAGAAGCATAGTTTCATGTTTTATCATATACATCACATGCATTTCTATATACTGAATCTATATACATATAATCTGTATATAAAATTATATATCAAAAAGCAAGTTTTTACATCCAATTTTTTTTTCAGAATAACTTCACAATATTTCAGATATCCAAAAGTCTTCATATAAGCTTTAGGTCACTCCTCCTCGTCGGTACTAGTTTAGCAGTCTTATCAGGAGGAAAAAAATAGTAGAACAGTGAGTTGAAGCCCAACAAGGTACATGCAGACATGCAGTAAAATTTTATTATACATAATAGTTATGTGATCATATTGAAGCATGAAAGCATTCGGAGTGAGAACAGTGCAAGGAAACAGAAAAAGCATAATTCGGCATTAAAATTAAGTTTCAGAAATCAAAAGTCAGTAAACATGCTTCTGTGTAGAATATAAGTACAGGTGAACAGTTAACATAAAAATATTCCTTCATGATGGTAGTGGAAAGTACATAAAAGTAGAGAAAGCTTAATACAATGAAGTTAAGTTTCGGAAACCATAATCAGTAAACATAATTCAAAAATAAGAAATCAATATTAAATATGTGAATTATAAGAAATCCTCCTTTCTACTAGTATGGACCCGACCAGTAGAAATCATCACTATATTTTGTCTATTCTTGTTCTTCTGATACTAGCTCTACTGTCTAATCTAGAATGAAAAAAATAGCAAGAGTGAGCCGAAACCTAGTAAGGTTCCATAAAACATGCAAATGTAAAATCTTTCATACTGATTATGAATATAGTAAAGCAAAAATCATGGGAATTGCCGAAGAATAGAAACACATACAGAACCATGAGAAAAGCATAAATCAATATAAACATGTATTTGAAATCATAAATCAATATCAGACTTTGCCTATTCTTTGAAATTCAACTTTACTATACAAGGATCCAAACTAGTAGACCTACTAACCGAGGGGGCGAATAATCGATGATAGATTATATTTTGCACACAATAAGAGGCCAAAAATAATATAGTAGTATCCTTTCCAGTGGAATTAGTTATAGAAATACCTCCCAAAGGCAGGTTAGACTCATAATTTACCCTCCAGATGTTAACACCCCGAGGAAGAGCAAACCATGTATCAATCCATGGACGGAGTTATCCTTAATTACCACTGTAACGTTCTAAAGCATGTAAGAGAACCTTATCTGACTGTACGATAGTCCTACATCCCATTTTCTTACCGATTTAATAGAACTAAAAATATTCTTATCCTTATCTCTTAACTTTTAGCTCAATGTGCCTCGAGAGCCAGTCAAACTCATATAGATAAACCTTTAGAAAGCTTCAGAACTTTCTCAGTAATTTAATGTAAATTTTTTCAGATAAAAATCATCTTATAAATATTAACATTTTATAAAATCACATTTACATCTCAAGATTCAAGAAACTTAAACACAAAATCCTTAATTTTCATTCTAAGGTTTCTTGCAAAGCTTACGGACATAAATCGAACACTGAGCGCATGCTTAATCATGAAATTGAAGTTATAAATCATGATACATATGGGTAAATATGAAATCTATCTATAAAATTTAGAAAAAACATGCACTATTCACATCAAACCATAGAGGAAAGGGGTTTTAGGGCATAAATACTAAAATAGAGATATTAAAAAGTGGTAAAAATGAAAAACAACGTTCAAGATATACTTGCCTTAGCTGGATCTACCGTATTTTCACTCTGATTGGACCGAAATTGGCAAAGAATCCCTTCTTTTTTCCTTTTCTCCTCTCCCTCCTTTGCTGTTCGTCGTTCATTCCCCTAAGCCTTCTCCCCTTCCCCTTTTATAACAAAAATGAAATCAGTCAGTGGCAGAAAATTGGGTTCGCGCTCGAGGGCTTAATGAGTGCATGTTGAGCACACACATATTGAAATTGGCACCTTTTGGCCAACTCGAGCAAGCAGCGTGCCCAGTAAATACTAGAATTGGGGCCCTCCTTTGTGCACAAGCGAGCAGTGTGTGTAGGTCTTAGCGAAGCAATCTGTTTTTGGTGCTTGTTGCTAAGCTCAAGCTAGGAGTGAGCCAAGATCTGTTGCTTGCTGCATTAAGGCTAATTTCTCACTTTTCTCAATTTCATTTATCTCAAATTTAATTATACCAATTTAATTATTAGAATTTACTATATTTTAGATATCTGTACCATACAATCCTTCCCCACTTATAAAATTTTGTCCTCAAAATTTGAGGAAGTTACATACCTTAAGAAAATAAATGGTGGTATTTGCTCCGGATCTCCTCCTCACGCTCCGATGTTACTTCTTCAGGTGAGTGATTCTTCCAGAGCACTTTCACCAGGGGAATAATCTTCAAACGCAGCCTCTAATCCTTCTGATCTAGAATCCGTACCGAGTCCTCAACATAAGATAAATCCTTGCCAATTGTTAAGGCTCAAACTCAGTAACGTGTGTGGGATTGTGGACATACTTTCGAAGCATCGATACATGAAATACATCATGAAGATTCATCAAAATAGGTGGCAACGTTAATCTGTAAACCACCTCCCTAATCTTTTCCAAAATCACAAATGGGCCAATGAAATACAGTTTCAGCTTTCCTTTCACCCTGAATCTAAATGTCCCCTTAGATGCTAATACTTTCAAAAAGACATGGTCACCCACCTCAAATTTTAGCGCTGATCTTCGTCTATCTATGTATCTTTTCTATCTACTCAGAGCAACCTTTAAGTTCTCGTAAATCAGTTTAATCTTTTCTACGGTTTCCTTAATAATCTTGGGGCCCAAAATTCTCTTATCTCCTATTTCCTTCCAATGTATCAACGATCTGCACTTCCTCCAATATAATGCCTCAAATTGTGCCATTCCTATACTCGCCTGATAACTATTATTGTAAGCGAACTCTACTAGGGCCAAATAATTATCCCAATTTCCCTTTATATCTAACACTAAGGCCCTCAACATATCCTTGTCAATCTGAATTGTAAGTTCCGATTGACAATCGGTTTGGGGGTGATATGCCATACTAAATTTCAGTTCCATCCCCAATTCTTTATGCAAACTCTCCCAAAATTTAGAAACAAAGCACAGGTCTCGATCTGATACAATTATTGCAGGCACACCATGAAGTCTAATAATCTCATTCACATACGACTGAGCCAACTTGTCTGTGGAATATGTCATCCTAATTGCCATGAAATGAGCTGATTTAGTTAGTTGATTGATAATAACCCAAATGGCGTCATGGTTCTTTGGAGTCCTTGGTAAGCCCGACATAAAATCCATCGTGATGTCTTCCCACTTCGAACTCGGGATTGGCATCAATTGTAATAACCTAGATGATTTTCTCCTTTTAGCTTTTAATTGTTGACACACAAGACATTTCTTTACATAAGCCATAATATCCCATTCCATATTTCTCCACTAAAATATTTTCCTCAAGTCCTGATACATTTTATTCATCCCCGGATGAATTGTATTCCGGGATCGAAGAGCTTCCTTTAAGATTCTCTCCTTCAACTCCTTATCGTTCGGCTCATACAAACAATCTCTAAATCTTAATACTCCTTCAGATAGGACATTAAAATCAATTCTTGAGTCCTTATTTAAATCGCCCACAATATCCACAAGGCAAGAATCATTTACCTGCTTTTCCTTAACCTCATTTATCACCTTCGGTTGAATTTACAAGTACGATAAAAGCATTCGGTTACCTAAAACATACCGCTGAATATCACATTGTTTCAAATACTCTAACATTTTTATCTGCTTAATCTGTAATCTCACCACATAGCCTGATCAGCGACTCAATGCATCAGCAACCATATTAGCTTTCCTAAGCTTATACTGAATCTCACCGTCATAATCCTGTAGAAAATCAACCTATCTCCTCTGCCTCATATTGAGCTCCTTCTATGAGAATAAATACCTCAAGATTTTATGGTCAAAATAAATAAAAAAAATTTTACCATAAAGATAATATCTCCAAATCCTTAGAGCAAATACAACTGTAGCGAGCTCCAGATCATGAGTTGGATAATTCTTCTCATGCACCTTTAGTTGTCTGGATCCATACGCAATTACCTTTCCATTCTGCATTAACACAAAACCTAAGCCCACTTTGGAAGCATCACAATATACTTTAAACCCACCTAATCCCTCCAAAATAGTTAACATCAGAGTGATCATTAGCGATCTTTTAGCTTCTAAAAACTCTGATCGTATTCCTCATTCAAATTAAACATGGCCTCCAGTCAATGGCATAGGAATTTGTAAACAATTTTCTACAAATCTCCTATAATATCTTGCCATGCCGAGAAAACTCCTAATTTTAGTCACCAATGTAGGTCTATTCCAGTTAGTAACCACCTTTACCTTCTTCGAGTCTACAGTGATACCTCCATTCGAAATTATATTCCCCAAGAATATTACCTTCTCTAGCCAAAACTTACATTTCTCCAGTTTGGCATACAACTTCTCCTCATGGAGCACTTAGATTACAATCCTTAGATGAGTTTAATGCTCCTCATGACTTTTAGAATATATTAGAATATCATCAGTAAACACTACTACAAACTTATCCAAATATGGCCGAAATACCCGATTCATCGGGTCCATAAAAGTAGCAGGAGCATTCGTAAGACCAAATAGCATCACAAGAAATTCATAGTGGCCATATCTAGTCCGAAAAGTTGTCTTGGCCACGTCCTTCTATTTAATCCGCAACTGATGATATCCAGACCTCAGATCCATCTTAAAAAACACCCGAGATCCTTGCAACTAATTAAATAAATCATCACTGCGCGATAATAGATATTTATTTTTAATCATGATCTTATTCAGTTCATGATAATCCACACAAAATCGCAAAAACCCATCTTTCTTCCTCACAAACAGTATCGGTGCACCCCACAGAGATACACTCGGTCTAATAAAACTCTTGTCTAATAATTCCTGTAACTGTAACCTCAACTCCTTCAATTCAGCGGGTGCCATATGGTAAGGGGCTTTAGATATCATAGTAGCACCAGGTGTAACCTTATTCTCAAATTAAATCTCTCGATGACGGGGTAATCCAAGCAACTCCTCTAAAAACACATCCTTAAAATCACATATAACCAAAATGTCCCTCGCCAGCACGCTGTGACTCCCACTGGTGCTGGCATATGCTAGATAAGCCCTATGACAAAACAAATTTTTTTTTATTCTCAGTTAATTTCATCATTCAGAACAAAAATAGAAGCCCAAATCTCACTCAAGGTTCTAGGAAAAATGGGTAGAAGTTTTCTTAAAATTGGGCTAAACAAAAATATAAAGTTGTACAAAACCTGTATAATAAATCAGTACATCCACACTTTTTTTTTTGGTAAGTACATCCACACAACTATCTATTTATATCATAATTTTCCTACAATATGCATTCATAGGATACAGATCCCATCCAGGGCATTAATTCAACAATCCTATCTATTATATCAGAATTCATACGAGAGATGCCAATTAGGACCTGTACAGAAACCAGAAAGTATATAGTGGAAGCATAACTATAAATCTATGAAAGAAAATTTTCCTTTTCATCACATACATCACATACATTCTTTATAAAAGAGTCCATAGGCATAAGATCCATATAGAAAACCATTTATAAAAATCAGGTATTTACATCCAACTATTTCTTTAAGATAACTTAAAAATACTTTAGATCTTCAGAAATTTTTAGATTGAGCTCTAAATCACTCTTTCTCATCAGGTACTAACTCTACAGTCTCATCTGGAGGAAAAAAATAATAAAACAGTGAGCCAAGGCCCAGTAAGGTACATGAATTAAAACTTTTATACATAATAGAATGCAGTAAAATGGATACAGATACATGTTGAAGTATAAATGCTATAAAGTAGTGATTTATAAAAACTATAGCAGAACAAGATGCAAGAGATTACAGAACTATCAAAAAATAGAAACACTCAAGTTTCGGAAAGCAGAAGTCAGTGTAATTATATTTTGTTAATACTGAATTGATAAGACAGGTTTCAGAAAGTATAAATCGGTTTTGTGAGGTTCCAGTTTTAAGAACTTGATAATGATGAGGTGATTAGTATGCTAATGATCAATACTAGGCCTATGAAATGAGTAAGGTTTGGTATCGGGAAAAAAATTGAGAAATGTTCGGGTTTATGCTGCTGAAGCACTGCCAACAGGCTTGCGCCTGCTGGGAGCTCGAGCCGTGGCTCGAGCGCATTTTCCAGGAATGCTTTCCGCTCATCGGTCGCTCGAGCTCCACTCGATTGGAAAAATAAGAACCCACCCCACCTGCTAGCTGCTCGAGCCGCGCTCGAGATGGGAAATCAAGTAGTGCGCCCGCCTACTACCTGCTCGAGCCTCGCTCGAGCGGTGGCACGGTATAAAAACACGTCCTGCCTTCTCTCCTTTCATTTTTGCACGGTTTAGGGATTTTAGAGAGAGAGGGGAAATCCTAGAGAGAGAAAAGAGGAGAACGAGGCCCGGGAGTCCAAATCAGTTCGAGAGCCATAAAGGTGAAAGCACTCGTCGAGGCAAGTGTCCTCATGCTCACTTCTCATTCTTGGTCGATGTTTTTCTTGATTTTGTTGGGTATTCTCGTATTGATACCCACTAGAAATGTTAGAATCATGAAACACAAGAGTATGGACCAAGGAATATGTAGTTGTTTGTCCGAATCATGTCTGATCCACCCAGTTTGGTTTCACTAAAACCCTAACCTACAAAAATTGAGGATTTTCCATTTTCCTCCCTTGTATCATGAAATTGACCTCAAAATGTGAATCCCCACGTCCCAATGATATATTTATGTCGGCCACGGGTTCGATTTCTCACATCTCGACCCATTTGCGACGTCCGAGCCCTCTAAATGGGTGCTGACACTATTCACCCAAGACCTAAGGTGGACATCGCATGTTGTTACCTCCGTAAAATGTTGAAATGACTCTTGAATATGAATCCCCGTATCCCAATTGTATGTATATATCGACCGGATGTCTGATTCCGTAAGATTTGACCTGTTCGTGGCATCCGGGAGCATTAAAAGTCCTCTGTTACTGTTCATCCGAAAATGAATGGAAAGTTGCATGCTTCCATCATCGTGTTTTGATAACTCGAGCTCAAACATGAAACATCATGTACCAATTGTGCATACGTATACACCAGACGTTCGATCTCTAAGTATCGAATCGTTCACGGCGTCCGGATGTTCAAAAAGAAACATGACCCTATTCACCTAAAATGAAATGATAAATGTAAGTGTTATGCCGCGTTAATTGCTATTGAAGTAACGTTTAATTGTTTAAACGTAAATGTAAGCTCTGAAATGTGTATCCATATGCTAAAAGCAAGAGAATGAGTCCCAAAGGTTTCAAAATGATATGTGATCATCGAAGGTATGAAATCTAATCTCCCTCGTGAACTTGGAATGATTTGTTGTGAATAAGGGAATTGGGACCACAGAAGGTTGTGAACCGAGCAAGTGAATGGAAGGAAATCCACATTGTACTTGTGATGAAATGATCTCCCGGATGGAGATGTGTGTGATGGAATGATCTTCCAGTTTGAGATGTATGTGATGGGAATGAGATTTCCCGAGTTATGAATGTGTGTGTGGCAATTGTGGATTTTTCTCTCCAAGTGTTGAACTAACCTTGAAACTAGGACCCTGATTCATAGGGGTAGTGTCCTTTAGCTTAACATGTCCATCGCGATGTGAACCCGAGGAATACATGGCCACGTACTCTGGTCACTAGTGGGAGCAGGTGATGTTCGTGGTATGCTTTTGGAAACTACTATGGAGGAACGATGATTGCCCTGGTCCTCGGGAGTGTGGGGCATGTCGGTTGAACACTACATAGTGAGATGTAGTTTTTCGTTGATTGTTGCATCGATGCAACCAGTGGTCGAGTGCTGCAGACCTAAAATGTCATCGTGGCTTTAGAATGTGTAGCGAACACATTCCTATCCTCGTTCTATCGCATCGTTGGCTAGTACGGTCTACTAGCCTGGGTCCACAAAGATGATGCAATAATAAAAATTAATATTGACCAATCGACATAACCGTGTGAATCAAATGATTTCAGATATTTCCTATTCCCTCTCCTGCTTTAAGGTTTTGGAGAGTGCTTGTATCCCCCGTTCTGGTTCTTGCATGTGCCTTCGAGAATTATGTGTGATTATATTTGCTGAGCTATAAGCTCACTCTTGCTATTTATTAATTTTTCTTTCATATGAGAACACTTAGCCAACGCCAGATTGGTTAGAGTAATGAGAGGCTTGCCTGATGAGATTAGCTGGACGTCAAGTGCATTGAAGATTGAGTCTTATTGTTATAATGAAATGCAGTAGCCACTCATGGATGGATGTGGCCCGTTCTTATTATTTTATGGTTTTGTTATGCTTCCGTAGATTTTTGATGATGTAGTTATACTTCCACATTTATCTTGATGTTTGAGCTTTGTTTTATTTTTAGATGGCATCTCTCTTGATCTAATACGGTAGATAGGTGTACTGTATTGGAGCCATGGATTATATGGCAGATGTTGTGATCCTGTGTGTTGTATTACTAGCTTTGTGTTAAGACTTTTGTTAGATATGTGCTTGTGCAAGATGTATTTTAGCAGGTTATACTTTTAGTTTTTTGTCTAGCTGTAGAGAAAACTCTGTCAAAATTTTAGTAGAATCCATAGGTTAATTATGGGCTTAGTTTGTGTTGTTACTGATGGAGGTTATTTTGTGGAAAAATAATTCGGTCCGTCACAGGTTTCAATTCTACATATTAGAAAATCCATTTCCTATCAATAAAGGACACAACCAGTAGACCCTACTAGTGAAAATGGCGAATAATTGAGGATAGATTATATTAGCACACAATCAAAGCTAGTAACAGTCATCTCGTCTCGTGGGAAGTCCCTTCTCGCAGGATTCAGTACAATACGCTGATCGGTAATAGTGAACTACCCTCTAGGTTAATGCTCTGAGGAAGGGCAAACCACATATAACTCCATGGATTGAGTTATCCTCGATTACCACCATAACGTTCAAAGATATGCCGGATAACCTAACTTGATTGTATCTCAGTCACGGGTTCCAATTAACAGTATTAGAAATATTTTTTCTCCTTATTTCATTACTGAAAACCCTTTTCAGTTTCAAAAATCAATCATAATTTTACAATAACTCTTTAGTCAGTTTTAGAAATTAATCAGAGTTTTATAATAACTCTTCAGTCAGTTTCAGAATATACAGTAACGATCTGAAACCCTTTAGTTTTGCTTCATAATATATAGAAACAGTTTGAACCCTTCAGATTTATTTTACAATATACAGTAATAGTCTAAAACCCTTCAATTTTGCTTCAAAAGTCCATAGTGATTTATCAGTATAAGTCCGTATAAATTTTTCAGAAATAGATTACACCAGGAGCTTTATCTCAGTAGAGATTAACTTCTCTACAACAGAAGTTATGGGTAAAAAAATCATTAAAACCATTCATTTTCATACCTAGGGTTTAGCTGAAACTATCGGATGATAAACGAACACCGAACACATGCATTTTCATAAAATCAAAACCAGATATTGCAGTATATAAATATACAAATATGAAATTTGCCCGAACAATTTGCAGAAACAGTCCTTATTTATACAGAATATGGTGAAACATGCTTTTAGAGCATAAATACCATTTTTAAGATATAGAAAAGCCGTAAAAAATAGCATCCAAGGTACACTTACATGAGCTCGGTTTACAGTTACCGTGACTCTGATCGGAGTGGATCGGAAGATTTTCCACTTTTCTACTCTTCCCTCTCCTTTCCTTTCTTCTCTCCTTCATTGCTGTCGAGGGCCATTGCAAAATGAGCCCCAAAATCCCCTGAATCCCAATTAAAACATGAAGGGAAAAGAGGTCACCTGAGTTGGCCCATGACTGGTGCTCGAGCGGCAATTAGGCGCCACGTATAAATTCATGGTCATGCTCGAGTGTCCGGTTCTGCTAAATTTGCTCGGGTGGCCCCTCGGGCGCCACTCAAGCGATGCATTCTACTAATCAGGCCCCAATGGCGCCTTAGGTGCCACTCTTGTGCCAATTCCCTGGGGGCTTGATCTGCCTCTAAACTGAAATTTTTTTCACAGTGTTTCTTAATCTATTTACCTCAAACACATTTATATCAATTTTATAATTAGGAATTATTATATTTTTGAGATCAGGACCTCACAAGCCTGGCATCCACTTTTCATCACATGTTTGGCATGTAAAGCCAAAACCAATGTGGGCATCTCCTTTCTCTTAATGCCTTGAAAGAAAAAGGGGTTCAACTCCAGGAATATCAAAATATACCAATTTTAGAAAGTAATCAATACTAGCAAGATATTTTACTAACCAATCTATTCTAAAAATAACATCAAAATCACCCATATTCGACAATATCAAATCTATCATCAAACACCTCCCATTCACCTCCACCATATATCCCGAATACATAACATCAATAACTATCGAGGATCCAATAGATGTCAATATAGCTAAAGAATAATCCAAAATTCTCATAGTGGACATAACATAGCACGCAAATTGTTGGAAAACAAAAGAGTGTGTAGACCCAGAATCAAAGAAAATTAAAATTGAAACTCCACAAATAAGAAAGGTACCTTCAGCCACATTCGGGGATGCCTTTATGTCATGTACAGTCACCGCAAAAGCCTTAGTCCAGACAATAGGCTTTTCTACTTCTAGCCTCTAGAGCAATGGACAATTTTTAATCTTGTGGCCTTGTGTCCACATCTAAAACAAGCTCTTGTCGCCTTGTGACAAGAGTACCCCGCATGCTTATTCCCACGTAGAATGCAGTCAGCAACCGACACCTGAGAAACAGTCACTGTCTAAACTTCAGCAATGCTCTTTCCTTTTGCCACTGTCTTTGCCTTTTTAGATGGCCCAGAGGGTCCTACATTAGATCCCACACTATAACTTGTTCAGCCAGCCGCCCTCTTAACAAAGAGCTTTTGAGTCTCCAACTCCTTCTCAAAAATTAGGACTTGATCCAAAATCTCCTCATAATTTTGGAGGTTTTGAGTCACCAACTGTTTCCTAATATCATCCCTCAATCCTTGTTGAAACTTTTTTGCTTTCCTTAATTCATCCTCCACAAAGTATAGTACATATTGAGATAATTTAGTGAACTTTTCATCATATTCTGCTACAGTCTGATTCCCCTGCCTAAGCCGTATAAATTCTTACTCCTTTTGATCTTGGAGGCTAGAGCTGAAGAATTTTTTCATAATAACTTATTCAACCATCCCCCAAATAATCTCATCATCGGGCACACCGAACGCCCTCTTTTTTATAACCCACTAGGTGTCATCTTTACCTTCCAACTTGTACGCCGTAAAAGTAACCTTTTCTCGATCAGAACATTGGATCACCGTAAACATTTTCTTTATCCTTTTAAGCCAAATATCCACTTTCGCCAAATCTGGTTCACCCAAGAATTAAAGTGCTCTCTCCGCCGTAAACTTATCATAAGTTGTCGGGCCAGATTTACTGGAATCAGCTCGAGTGCAGGGACCGGAGCCATGTGACGCTACTCCATCAATTCAATAATGTTCGTCATCCTCCCCAACAAGTTAATATATTCAGCTTCTCTATCCAGGGGCATACTATTGCCTCCATGATCAATTCTTCAACCCCTTCTACTCACCATTTTATATCATATAATCAAGAACATTGCAACATTAATAATCCTCAAGAAATTGGGTTAAAAGGGAGGGGTAAACACTATTTTAATATGATTTAGAACTAGCCTAAGGGTTAACACTTAATACCCTATCTAATCCCAGCTATCCTCGACCTATCCCTATTTAAACTTAACGCTATGCCTTCATATTACGATCAATCAATCCTAAGGCATCTCATTTCTCTGATACAAGCTATGACAGAATAAATTATTGTTCTCTAATAATCTCCATCAATAAACAGATAAAACTAATACCCAAAATAAAATAATATAATACTTTTATAGAAAAATGAGTAGAGTTTTCTCTAAAATTTGACAAAAAATAATATAAATAACTTGAAATTATGGAATCTCAACAAGACATACAGATAAAATAATCCTCAACATATGTCCACAACACAACACAGGATCATCTAACGCCATATATACATCCATGTCTCCAATTTAACATTCTTATCTACTACATCACATTCAGGCGAGAGATGCTATCTAGGACTTGTACAAATCCAAAAATAAGATAGTGAAAGAAGAACTATTTCCATACAATAAGCCTGTGGAAGCATAAATATTTTTTCAACAAAATACATAACATGCTAAAACCATAAATATACAAGTTCCATCCATAAGTTAGTCATTACATTCAAACTATCAAAACTCCCAAAATCTTCAACAGGTCTTAAGGCTCCCAAAAATCTTATTTGTTAAACTTTGTCTATTCTTACTCATACCGTACTAACTCTACTGTCTAATCTGAAAAGAAAAAAATAGCAAGAGTGAGTCATAACCCAACAATGTACCATAAAACATGCAAATGTAAAATCTTTCGTACAGAATATGAATGTAGTAAAGCACAAATAATGAGAATTGCCAAAGAATAGAAACACATACAGAACCATGAGAAAAGCATAAATCGATATAAATATGTATTAAAAATCATAAATCAGTATTAGACTTTGCTTGTTCTTTGAGATTTAACTTTACTATCCAAGAACCCAAACTAGTAGACCCTATTAACTTGGGAGGCAAATAATTAAGGATAGATTGTGTTTTGTATACAATCAGATGCCAGAAATAGTACAGTAGTATCCCTTCTAGCAGAATCAATTATAGAAATACCTCCCGAAGGTTGGTCAGACTCAGAATTTACCCTCCAAATGTTAATGCCCCGAGGAAGAGTGGACCACATATCATTCTGTGGATAGAGTTATCCTCAATTATAACCATAACATTCTAAGACATGTCAGAGAACCTTATCTGACTATACGACAATCCTAGGTTCAATTTCTTACCAATTTAGCAGAACTTAAAATATTCTTATCTTTATCTCTTAACTCTTAGCTCATTAAGCATTGAAGGCCAGTAAAACTGATACATATAAACCTTCAGAAAGCTTCAAAATTTTTTTAGTAATTTAATGTAAACGTTTTTAGATAAAAATCATCTTATAAACTTTAACATTTTACAAAATCATATTTACATCTCAAGATTCAAGAAACTTAAACACCAAATCCCTAATTTTCATTCTAGGGTTTCATGCAAAGCTTTTGGACATAAATTGAACACTGAATGCATGCTTAATCATGAAATTAAAGCTATAAATCATGATATATTTGGGTAAATATGAAATCTATCCGTAAAATTTAGAAAAACATGCACTATTCACATCAAACCAAGAAAGAAGGGGCTTTAGGGCATAAATACCAAAATAGAGATATTAAAAAGTGATAAAAATAGAAAACAACATTCGAGATACACTTAGCTTTAACCGATCTACCATTTTCTAACTCTGATTGGGCCAAAATTGGCGAAGAATCCCTTCCTTTTTTTCCTTTTCTCCTCTCCCTCCTTCGCTATTCGTCATTTGTGCCCCTAAGCCATCGCCTTCTCCTTTTATAACAAAAATGAAATTAGTCAGTGACAGAAAATTGGGTTTGCGCTCGAGCACCTAGCGAGCGCGCGTCAAGTGCACACATACTGAAATTGACACCTTCTTGCCAACTTGAGCGAGTGGCGTGTCCAATAGCTACAAGAATTGGCACTTTCCTTTGTGCTCGAGCGAGCGGTGTGCGCAAATCTTTTTAGAGCAATCTGTTTTTGGCTCTCGCTACTGAGCTCGAGCTAGCAGCGAGCCTAAATCTGCTGCTTGGTACATTAAGGCCAATTTCTCACTTTTCTTAATTTTACTTATCCCAAACTTAATTATACCAATTTAATTACTAAAATTTACAATATTTTAGATACACGAATATTACAACTCTGATTTTTTATGTAGACATGGTTCATTATGTATGGTCCGACGTCATGATTTGATCTGTCTTTGGAGCCACCTAATGACGTGATATTTTCGGTCGTGTGTTCAGGTCTTATTATTTTTTTATT
>JAOVVI020005207.1:0-16746 GCA_028571085.2 Nepenthes alata
CCCCCAAAATGCGTCCACAAGGGAAAAGTCTCCACAGTTTATAACGCATGATTTGTTCCCCTCTTTATCCGATGTGGGACACCACAGTCCACCCCCCTTGGGAGCCCAGCGTCCGCGGTAGCACACCGAATCGAGCCCGAGCTCTGATACCATTTGTAACGTCCCTGAGCACCCCCATGTAGCTATTGTTTACTTTGAGCAGGGTGAACTTTATGGCGTTTTCAACCATACACAGCCCGCACGGTTTTGTTCTTGGTAGACGACCTTCACCTCCCCCAAAACATGTCTACAAGGGAAATGTCTTCACGGCTTATAAAGCACGTTTCGTTCCTCTCTCCATCCGATGTGGGACACCACAATAAAGGTAAAATGATCCATATAAGAAATTATGGTAATCACAAGTATACTGATTGATTACCCAATTCTTATAAACGGATGTAAGAAAACTCTATATGCGAGTATTATTGTCGAGTTGATTTAGTAAATTCAACGTTAAATGATTATATAACAATTTAATCATAATATATAAAATACTTAATGATTACGAGTTAAATTACACTTATTAATAAGTTGACATATAACACACTAATTTATCTAGATTCTTAATGCTATACATTAGTGTTTATATGACTAGCAATATTCAAAACACATCTTCCTGGTGACTAGAACTACTGAGCATGGTAGCTTGATGGTTTTTCCATCATCTAATCCGCAACAAATTGAATGAAACAATAAATGAATTAGTTGGATCTAGAACTAGAAAATTTAAATATTATTTTTATACCATTTCTAAGAATAGCTCGTAATGTTGCATCCCTTTCAGTACTAGGACCATTTTGCCTCTTTTTCATGGTAATTTATCCATCACAAAGATGTATAGAGGAACACACGGACGTGACCATTCTATTTTTATTCTATGGCTATTCAATTACAGAAGAAGACTTTCAACTATTCTGACAAAAAAAGGGCAATTTAAATGCTCTATAGATAACTTATTGAGCGGAAACGAACGAGGCCAAAACATATAAAGATCGGCGTAGTCACTCATAAGGACATCTATCTAAAGATCTCATCGTTAATCTTTTTTTTTTTTTGATAAGTAATTAATCATCTATTTATCATCAAACTAAGAAAGCATATATAAACCCGAATCATTGGCACTGGAGAATGAGATTGCAAACTCCTCTATTTCTTTCAAAGGATTTGAATTGGGAGAGCTTACAAGTACCGTTGCTTGGCAAAAGTTCATAATGATTTGACAGTAAAACAAATTACCTCCCAAACTTAAAATTGGATGCTTATCTTGGGAATTGTCATGACCTCTTTTTTGAGTAGACTACTCGACCCAAGTTTTGATGACA
The DNA here is from genome assembly GCA_028571085.2 of Nepenthes alata. Lineage (NCBI taxonomy): Eukaryota > Viridiplantae > Streptophyta > Magnoliopsida > Caryophyllales > Nepenthaceae > Nepenthes > Nepenthes alata. Next base: position 1,362 of record JAOVVI020005207.1, read on the forward strand.
CAGTTGGAATCTTATTGCTTTTATAGCAAGCTTCACAAGGGGTCCTTGTATTCTTACAGCTAAAAGGACTCAGCATCCTCGGGGCTTCATTTTTTGACCAAGCTACAGTTAACAGCTAAACTTATTCCCTACGTTCGAAATAATAGTCTTCCGGTCCAGGCCAGTGAGTATATAACTCTCTGTCTCTCTCCTTTTAGTTTAATCCTAAGTTGACTTAAGCATTAGATAGGTTTTTTCAGGAATATAATATTAACCCATTTACTTTTATTGTTTGAGGGGCATAGGGCCTTGAAATCAGATTATGCAGATTGAGTTTCCTCCTAGATTTGTCTCTATTCTGGGTCGTATCCTTGATTCATGTATGCATTAATTTTGGTATTTATTTTATATTTTACCTAAATTATAATAAATTGATCACATTTTGAGTCATATTTTGCAAGTTTTTCTTATTAAGTGCAAATCAAGAAAATTAAGAAAATAAAAATATTTTTCCTAATAAAAAATGATTGTCAGATAAAGGTTAAAAAAGGTGCACTCTTAAAAATAAAGCTTAGAGTTCAAATATTTTTAAGCATGTTCATACAGTTCAAACACAATTAAGCATGTTCAACTTAAAACACTTCCTAGATCAAGGCTTTAAAATCTGCCTTTGTATGGAAGGAAATTAATGGCATTAATCTTACATATATTGCCCCATATATACCCTAAATAAACGTCACTGATGCCTCTGTTTGAAGAGCAAGTGTCATGCACTGCACAATCTTATATGAAAAGCTTGAAATATGAAGAGAGAGAGAGAGAGAGAGAAGAGATTGATAACGCATGAAGACAGCACCACCTCGGTCACATCATCAACGCTTGAAGTTGATAACGCATGCAGTGCCTTTCCTGTCTGCTGGTTCAAGGTTTAGTGATTCTTCACGACTTGATATTTTTAATTTTAATTATTCAAATTTAGTGGTGTATTTAAGTTTGAATTTCTATGATGATTCTTGAGTTCTTCATCGTGATGATTCTCGCTACGATTGATGTTCTTGGTTAACCAGAAAATGGCAAGCCCTTCGTGCACCAAAATAGAACCTCAGGTATGAGAAATCGACACTTTGTTTTTTTAAACTTATACATTCAATTGTTGTCTTCATGATCTTGCATGCGTTACGTAAGATTCAATCTCTATAAATTAAGCTCTTTATTGTTTTTTTTTTTTACTTTTGGCTTTGGGTGGGACATTTAGTTTAACTAGCTAATCCAAAAGGTTAAAGTATAGTCAAGAATACGATCAATATTTTTATTAGCTTGATAGTTGACTTTATAAACTAATTATAAAAGGATCACAAATTAAATGTTAGTGTAAATAAAAAACTCTAAAACCCACCAAAAAAAGGTTTTGTATGCTACTTTAGGTAACTATTCTAAAGATTTATTAAGGAAATAAAAGTTTCATTGATGTGATTAATCTAAGATTAATTGTTAAATAATAATACGAATGAAAAGAGTTTATTCCCTTTGATATTTTGATTGTGCTATACTCTTATATTCGATTGAAAAAATACATTTCATTTGTTTAAACAAAAAAATGTCAGTTTGAATCTTAGTGTTAATCTATAGATGATTACAAATCAAACTTTAATAGTAGTTTAAATATTTATGCATCTTGAGCTCTCTTGGTTTCACTTGTTCATGAGTTAACCAGCATTTAATTCTGAAATTCTCTAGATACACTTGTGTAAATCAGTGGAATAATGCCTTGAAGATCAGCTATGGCCCAAACAATGGAGCTTTTATTCGTAGAATACATCTTAAGCAGCTGATTCTCTTGTTTAAATGCCAAAATAGGTGATATAACAACTATATAAGTTGCATCCTCACCCATATAACGCATGCTTTTAGGGTTTCAGTAAAGGCTTCCCCTAAGGCTTCAGAGCCCTTACCTTGGATGACTTTAGCTTGCCAGTTGAAGGCTTTGACGGAACAAAAGATGGGTTCCATTGGCCCACTGATATCAATTGCTCGTGTCATAGCTAGATTATCCATCCCCTCGTCGTTCTTCCCATCGTCTAATTCATGTATATGATCAAGTTCCCATTTAATTCTGATATGGGAAACATCAAGTAGATTCTCAATCAATTTATCCTCGACATGTCCTCTGAGTATAGTGCCGATGAGGACTGCATTCATGATGTCATTATAGGGCTGCTTGACATTAAATACATTTATTTGCATGGCCATATTTTCAGAAGTCAACTTCATTAGACCATTCCTAGAGTTATTCAAGGCATTTACAGTGGCTAGGAATGATCTTTCGAGTATGCCTGATATGAGCAGTAATTGAGTATCTAATACAGTAGAATTAATTGACTTGGACCAATGCATCATCCACTATATTCTTAGGGACTTTTGTTGATATATCTATACGTGCAGTGTGATTTTAGTTGACTTGATTTCAGTAGGTTCAACTGCTGATACATCATATAGGCAATGGATTGGCACTGGTCCTTATATCTAGAAGTTCTTATTTGATCTGGTGAATTTTTATGTTACATAAGATCGTAAAGGACCTTAAATATTTGTATTTGATAGGTACCCTCAGGTGTAAAATTAAACTCACCTATTATGTTAAAATAATTATTTTTGTCACATTCAAATTTCACTTCACCATGGGCAAATTCTTTGAAATTTTGCATTAAAGTCTACTTTGATTGTAACCAAAATTATAATATTTATCTTTATGTATTCAGCAATTTCATAAAATTTTGGTTAAAAACTACATTTTTGAGCTTCTGAAGTTGATTAGGTAATGGGGCTCTCAAGAGGAATTCTCTTGAGTTGTACTTGGGGATCATGCTTTGTTAAGATCAGAAAGTTACCTTTCTTTGAACACCTAACAATTGCATAAAAAAGGTTATACTGTTCCTAATTTTATCCAATGTCTTTCCATATTGAGCATTGATGTTGGGCAATTACATGTTAAACCCAATTGCTGTTGTATGGATTGTTATAATGCGACCTTGAATAACTATTTTGGGGAAGGGTTGATGGGTACACTGTCGAGGTGGTTGTACATGAAAAATATAAAAAATTAAAGTTAAGACAATTTTTTCATGCTGAATTATATGTCACTGAATAATGATTATTAGATATAACAAAGATTTCTTGAAAATGGTTATCATATATGTAGGCTCGTGGAAGATCTCCTTAAAACTAGCAAGGTAGGGAAACCCTCAATTCAAGATGTGTCATTATCTCAAGTCCATCATCTTATAGGCCCTTTATTAAACCTTATATTCACATCTTCTCTAAAAGCCTCAAACTTCATTATCAAGGTGGAAAGTTCAACATTAATGTTAGCAAGATCTCTTAAGAAAGTTAGATGGGTGGTAGTATCCTTGGCCTGTGAATCCTCAGCCAGATTTTCGTAGTATCTCGAAGCTTCTTTAGGACTCTTATAGAAAATTCTCCATTGCATATTATTTTTACAATCTGGGGTACTCGTGGAGATAAAAAATCATAGAAATATTGATGATGCATCAAATTTCAAAGCCACAATGCGGACAAGTAAGCTAAAAAGCATTAACATTTTATTGTATTGGTAAAAAGAAGTTTTTTCCATGCAATTGGCATCGCATAGCTTGAGTGTGATGCACGAGAATATGTATCTTTACAAAGTCATTTTTAATTTCAACCTAAGCCGAGATAGAACAAGGTTTTAAAAAACAAATATCTTGACTTTATCCATAAAAAAACTGTAAATAATTTGAGACGTGTAGTATCATCTATGCATGTGAGGTCCATAGATGTTCCATGTAGCTCTTTAAAATCTTTAATATGATTATATGTGTTCTTCGAGTTCATTCTAATGCTGACAAAAAGATATATTCTAATTCGCTATTGATGAGGACGGTAAAAATGGGCTGACCTAATACAAAAATCCATGGACTCAGCGGCAGATTCAGAAGGCATTTGGCTTACAGGCCCAAGGACCGATTAATGCTTCCGTTGACCTAAATAGAGGTTCAGCCAGCCGTATACCTCAAGCCGGCCACGGCCCAATCTAGGCAACCCACAGTATTCTCCCCACATACTGAAGATCACTTGCCTTAACCAGCGAACACCCCGAATATTACCCCAGATCACAATCTCTCCACGAACGATAATTTCTAACTTAATAGATCGCTCATAATGGCAGTCCCAATATTCGTCGCATACATCTCTTCAAAGAGAAAAGTAATTCCCTTGACTAATCACGATTGCTTTAATCACTGCCCGCGATCCTCTTGCCCGCCCACCAAATCTGCATGAACCTTCCGATTGCCAGCCTTGGAGTCCAACTAAGGTTGAGCTGACCCAGAGCTATAAAAGCCCCTTGAGGAAGACTCCAACGGCATGCCCATATTTACGCTAATACTAGCCCACATTTACGCTAATACTAGCCCACAAAAGCTACTTCCTAGAGCTCTTAAGAGACTACTCTCTACTTGCTGAACTTCTGGAGAATTCCTTTGCAATTCATGCCCCCTCAATATTGAAGTCGTTCCATGCTGAGTGCAACCTCCAAGTTAGACTCAAAAATCCAATTTTTTGCATCATCACTCATCCCTTTACCCCTACATTTTTCATCTTGTGAGAAAAATTACTGACTTGAGTATTGCAGGATAAATCAAAAAGTGAGTTACGCTAATCATTTGATATCTTATTTTTGAGTTGTGGTGTGTAAAATTTAGGCAATGGAGTACAAAGATTGAATCCACTTCAATTTGACCCAAATACCAAATAGCACCCTAATCCGTTAGCAACCTGAATCTAGGACGCATCATTAGCGTCGTTTGTAGGAAGGCGAATAAAAGGCCTAACTATTATTCATGTAGAAGCAAACATGGTCAACACCAGAGCCTATACCAGCACTCTGGTCAAGGACGTCGTCCCCCATGGTGACAACCCTTTTATGGGTAGTCATGTAGAGAAACGATTGGTGCCTTTCATGTAGGCACTTGCCGACCGAGTGAATAACATATCCCAAATGCTCGAAACCCTGTGCACATGCCGACGTAGGTTGGGGGTTCCCTCTTTCACTACCCGCACTTCAGCATCAAAATGAAAAAGTCTGAGGAAGAAGCGACCGGCCAAGAAGGCAAGACGCCAAAACGACCACGTTGCATGAGCAGTTTCAAGCGACAGGGTTCGATCCCATTTGGAGGGTCGACTTGGTTGTAAAATATCGGATGAGAGCCCAGAGTGGCAAAATACTTGTTACTCATGTGACGAGCAGAGGCCCTCAATCCAAGAAGGGGCCTCATGTAACGTCCAGCCGACCAGCGGCAACAATCAGCCGGCCTCACATTACTCATCAAACCACTCAGAGTTGAGGACCTACCTCAACACAAAAAGAGCTGTAGTTTCCTCTCGAGTGGAGGAACAAGTGGAAAAGATGTGGTGATATGTGTTCAAAGGAGACGCTAATGGACGCTTTGCAAATATGAGATGATCACTATTCACGACGGAAATATGGACGTAGTCACTCCCTCAAAAGTATAAGATATCAGCCCTAAAACCCTATGATGGCAACATTAATCTGATAGACTACTTAGATCACTTTCGTACCCTATTGAGCTTCTAGGGATTGGGCGATGCCACCATGTGTCTATACTTTTCCCTGAACCTTAAGGGGGATGTCTGGATGTGGTTCTATCACTTACAACCAAATTCAATCCATACGTTTCAGGAGCTCGCCGATAGCTTCCTAACTTAGTTCACCTTCAGCTAGAGGGAGGAAAGGAAACTCTGATACCTCGCTCACATTAAGTAGGGGCCAAATGAAAGTCTGAAGAGATTCTCGGGTAGGTTCACTGCCAAGGCCCGCTAATACCCTAACTCACTGATGACGTGAAGTTGAGCACCTTCATATCAACTATGGAATCAGGTGAGTTTTTCAAACATCTGGCCAACAAGAATTCCTAAACCTTTCACGAAGTAAAGGCCATCAGCCTAATTTACATGGTGGCTGAAGAGGCCAAGATAAGCATCTAGGATATAGGGGCCCCATCCACAAGAATCACTAGGCGGAAGAAAGAAAAATGAAAATCGCTTCAACTCTCGGGATTCGAGGAAGCAGCCTAGGGTGGAGCCAGGGGCCCAAAGGGAGTTCGAACCCATGAACCTGACCCCTCTAAATAACTCCCAGACCAATATTCTCATGCAGATCCAGGAGGCTTTTCAAGGAACGTGCCCCAGGGCCAAAGGGCCTTGGTATGGACAACATAACTAGCTGGTTCCTATTTAAGGAACTATCCAATTGAAAGTTACCTTGGAAACGTACCCCAAGATGGCATCACATATACTGATGTTCCTAGTGATTGACCTACCTTTGGTCTATAATGCCATTTTAGGTTGGCCTTGTCTGATTGTGTTTGGGGTCGTGACGTTAATCACGCACTTGAAGATGAAGTTCTTTATGGCCTTTAGCGTCGGAGAGATATTGGATGACCAAGTGATTAGTTGGACGTGCTACCTATCCCAAGTCACTCAGGCCACTCGGACCGGTAGATGGATGACTTCGATCACAGAGACGAAACAACTCTGTAACAGGCCCATGTTGGCGAGCCGACCAACCATGTTCCTTTGGATCTTAGAGATCCAGAGGGATGCGTGCAGATAGGGGGCTCAATTGTTGGACCCTTATAAGACCAGCTTATCACCTTCCTCTGACAAAACTCTGATATCTTTGTATGGACCCCTGTCGATATGCCCGTGATTTTGATGAAAATTATGGTCCACAAGTTAGGCCTCAATTTGGGTCACCGGCCCGTTAGGCAGAAGTAGCAAAACCACTCTATTGGGAAGTTTATTGCCATCTGGGAAGAGGTAAAGAAATTGCTCAATATCAGATTTATCAGGAAGGTTTAATACCCGGACTAACTCTCCAACGTAGTCCTTGTTAAGAAGAGTAATAGAAAGTTGCAGGTGTGCGTTGACTTCTTCGATCTGAACAAGGTATATCCAAAGGATAGCTTCCCGCTACCCAGAAGCGATCTATTGGTCGACACCACCTTTGAGTACGAGTTATTCAGTTTCATAGATGCATACTTCGGCTACAATAAGAACCGGATGAGTCCCAAGGACAAGGAGCATACTTCCTTAATGACGGATCAGGGGATATACTGCTACAAGAATATACCCTTCTGACTAAAGAACGTGGGCGTTACGTATCAACGGCTCGTGAACAAAATATTTGAAACCCAAATTGGTAGGAATATGGAGGTTTAACTGAACGACATCCTCGTTAAAAGTAAAACCACCAATGACCATATCTGCGACCTCACTGAGGCTTTTGAGGTGCTCTAGGCACACTGGATGAAATTAAACCCGACTAAATGTGTCTTCAGAGTATCATCAGAAAAATTCTTGGTTTTCATCATTTTTCAGTAAGGGATTGAGGCCAACCTTGAAAAGATAAAGGCTATCATGGATATGACCCATCCATGGAACATAAAAGACGTCCAAAAAATGACTGGGAGGCTTGTAGCACTCTCCTACTTCCTAACTAAATTCAGAAACAAATATCTTTCATTCTTCAAGGCCTTGAGAGGGACAAAGATAAATGGTTTCCAGTGGACGACCGACTTTCAGGCCGCCTTCAAGGTGCTAAAAAAGTATCTAGCCAGTCCCCTCTCTTGATGTCCCCAAAAGAAAGTTAGGAACTATTTCTCTACTTGGCAGTTTCATAGGCGGCGCTGAGTTTTGTTTTAATCCGATAGGAATCTAACATGCAGCGGTCGGTCTACTATGTCGATAAGATTTTGATAAGCACTAAGACTCGCTATGCGCATCCCAAAAAGGTCACACTAGTGCTTGTTTATTCGGCTAGAAAATTGTAGTCCTACTTCTAGTCATATAAAATAGTTATCTTGACCGACCAAGCATTGATGGAAATTAGGTAGAATCCTGATATGTTAGGATAGCTAGTCAAGTGGGCCATCGAATTGAGTGAGTTCGACATAAAGTTCAAGCCAAGGCTGGCCATACAAGGGTAGGCCCTGGCAGACTTCATGTCGAGACTATAACCTCGATTATCACCCTCGCAAAACCAATGGCCGGCTAGAGGACTGAACCCTCTGTATGGACGGGTCCTCGACGCACATCGGCAGCGGTGTTGGAGTGATCCTGACAACCCCCGATGGGTTAGAAATGAAGTACTCATTGAAGATCATAATCTCAACTACCAATAATGTTGCCAAGTACGAGGCCCTACTTGTCGGGTTAGGACTTACAAAAGAATGCACCGCAAGGCACGTGACCGTCTACCGCAACTTAAAATTGATCATCAATCAAATCTATAAAAGTTTCAAGGTATCGAGCCCTCTACTTATGAAATACTTCGCTAAAGCGAGGAGTATGGACCAGAAGTTTGACAAGGTAGATATGGTACACATCCCCAGGGTGGACAATTGGAAGGCTGACTAGGTCACAAGGGCAGAAATGGCTGAAAGCCTTAAGAAATACTCAAGGGACATGTGTGAGGTCCTAACCTCTCCCAATATAGAAGAATCTGAACAATGAGTGCTATAAGTCTCTGATAGTAAGAACTGGATGTCACTCTATTGGAGATATATCACGGACAACACCTTGTTGAAGAACCTAGACAACACCAAACACATAAAGAAGATGGTCAGTTAGTACACCGTTGTGGATGGAAGGTTGTACTATCAAGGGTACTCCACCCTATACTAATGACGCCCCACACCGGAAGAGGCTGACTATGCATCAAGCAAGGTACACCTCGGCATCTGTGAGTCACATGTCGGGGACAAGAACTTTGTCTACAAGATAATATGCCAAGGTTACTGTTGGCCCACGATGAAGAGGGACACCATGGACTTTGTGAATAAGTGCGTAAACTGTCATATCCAAGGCAGCTTGCCCCATCAATCACCCATAGAGCTGAGGACCTTTTAGGGCCCATGGCCATTTGCGTAATGGGGGCTTTACACACTTGACCCCTTCTCAATCGTGTCTATGCAAAGAAAATTTATCATTGTAGGCATCGGTTATTTTACAAAGTAGGTCGATACCTCCCCCTTGGCTTGGATTATCAAGAAGAATGCCACAGAATTTCTTCAGTAAAACATTATATGCAGATTTGGGACTCTTGAGATTATCGTGACCAACAATGGAACCCAATTTATCAGTAAGTACTTCACCAAATATTGCATGAGTTTGGGCATCTAATTGGTTCACACCTTAGTAGTCTACCTACAAGCAAACGAGCAAGTGGAGGTAACCTACCAAATCTTGCTGCACGAACTGAAGACAAAGATTGAAGACGCTGGAGGCTCTTGGGCAGATGAGTTACCTTCTGTGTTGTGGTCATATGGGACAACACTGAAGGAGTTGACATGTAAGACGCCTTTAGCCTGTGCTACGGGATAGAGACCATTATCCTAGTCGAGATTGGACTTCCTAGCCTCTAGGTTGAGGGATTAGACCCACTCAACAACTTCCAGGGACTTAGAAAGTGTCTTGAACAGCTTGGGGAGGCAAGGGACGTGGACAAGATGCGCACAGCCGCCTATCAGCAGAAAGTCATCCAATACTACAACAAAAGGGTAAAAGCTCACCAATTTGAGGTGGGGGATTTGGTTCTACGAAATATAGAGGCCACGGGTAAGAACGCTAATAAGAACAAGCTCTCCTCTAATTAGGAAGGCCCAATCCTCGTCTCAATCATCTTGTAGAATGGGGCATATAAGCTTCGGGCCTAGAATGACAAATTGATCCCAAGAACATAGAATGCCATCCACTTAAAAAGTACTGCCAGTATATCTTACTGAACCCACGTAGGTCCAGCATACATTACTAAGCGTGCTTGTAAAAGTGCATCACGTTTAATAAAAAAACAATTTGTTTGCTTGTTTATTTAATATTGATAATTGTAATTACTTTTTGTCTGCTCATATGAATGCTTGTGTGACGTTGTATAAATTCAAGTAACCTCGGTTGCCCGTAAGTTGAATGAATTTTCATTCGCCTATAACCAAATCTCAGTCTAGCACCAAGTGGCCCACACATGGTCAGATTTGAATCTCGGTCGAGCACCTAGTGGCCCACACATGGTCGAATTGAAACCTCAGTCGAGTATCAAGGAGATTATACGCGATTGAATTTGAACTTTAATCCAACACTAAGCGGCCTCTACGCGGTTGAATACCAAAATCTTATGGGGCTTTGAAGCACGCGTGCGGTAACTCCTCCAGCAGGGATGAGCACTGTCAGTTGACAATGGTTGGCGAGTTAGGTTCTGACGCATAAAGATGGCATCCAGGGAGACAATCTCAAATGATTACACGTGGACAATGACCCTAACTCCACTAAAGCCTGGCCATGACAATGATACTGCTTAGCTGGCAAATAGTAATACATAAATAAAACTATACAAAGATATAATGGTCACGATACTTATTGAAAAAATTATCTTTTATTAAAAAATTGTATAATATAGGTGTGTCGCTATTATGTACATATATAAAAAAAATGCTACCCCAAGGCTGGGGCCTAGCCGGGGAACTTGATGAGGGCATTTCCTCGTTAATAAAATTAGTCAGATTAGATTAGCATCGAGTGCCTCTATTCCTTGGGTCAAAAAGGCTAGCCGAAAAAGGTGGGTCAAAGAGGGAAGCGATCCACCGACACAAGTGAATGCCGTCCTCAAATCCCGTTTCGGGCCTGGCCCACCTTCTCTTGGCTGAATTGTGTCATTAGCTCTACTCCTAGTCTAACATTCTTGTTCTAGAAGTCAGCGAAATGCTGCTCGATTGCCTGCAAAGCTTCCCTGGATCTCTGTAGCTCCCCTATGACCTCAGATAGTTGGAGATCGTGACTAGAGACCTGATCCTAGCACTACTGAGCCTCAGTGGCAGCGGCATCCACACAGTTCCGCATCTCCTCCACCACGCTTGGATCAACCCTCATCTAGGTTAGAAGATGGACCTCCCCCTCCAACAGGCAGATCTTGGACGACCGTTGGTACAAGAATGTTTGCAAAATGTACACCATCTTGTCGACCTGCAAACAGAGAGAGAGAAAGAGGTTAGGTCTAGTCACTCAAATAAAAGTGAAAAGCTCTTAGAGATTTGCCTTGATGAAAGGCAATACAGCAGCTGCCGTGTTCAGGGGCACCCTGGATGAAGACGCCGAAGTGGATGCCCACTCCATTCAGGGCCAGTCCTATGTAGAAGCCTCCGGTCAAGACGTCTTCGTGGTCGCCGCCTCCTCAATATCAGTCGCGGTTGGGCCCCCACTGGGTGGATCATGTTGAGAGCCTTTCTGGCTGACCCGCATGCAAAGTTGAGCACCATTTGTTATGGTAAAGAAGAAACAGGGACCTCCGGCTGGGCCTCTTGCTGAATTGCCTATTAGGCCCCCTCCTAGGCCTCCAACAGGACTACCCGTTGGGCCTCCTGTTGAGCCTCCTAATGGATATCTTGTTGGGGCTCCTAATGGACCTCCTGATCGACTTGGCCTGGCTAGCAAATCTGCCCAACCGGCCCCCTGACCTTCGGCTCGCCGATAAGCCTGCAACAAGAATGGGGGGCCTACCTGCCACAGCTACCCCGACACCCACCTCTGTGGTGCTAGCATCTGGGGGTGTGACGGGGGCCAGTCCCCTAGACAATTTGTCTAGACCTCGCATTCACTTCACCATCAGAAAGCCCCAAATGGTGGAGGAAGAAGAAGATCCCAGAGATGATGTCGTTCGCCATCGAGATGGACTCTTAAAAGGATCCTTGAACTACATGGTCCCGACCTTTCTCTTGGGCGAGGCAGGTGGAGGAGCAGTGACTCCTGTACCCTCCATGGGAAGATCCCACCAAGCCAGTGCAAGTGCCTCAGAAGACAGGAGATGGTCTTTCTTGAAGTTGCCCATATTCACATGGACAAGCTCCGTCAATAGCTTGACGGGCTCTACCTCCTCGTGTGAGACCTTGCCGGTAAAGGGTGCTGGCATGTTCCCTCATTGGAGAGGGCCCAATCGGAGGTTACCTTGATAAAAAAGAATCGCTCTTTCTAATTCTTGACGGAATCAGGGATGACCCCGCTTATGTGCTGGTCCCTGGGAGACAGCGAGATCCAGTTTCTACTCAGATAGAACTGGAAGATTACCTTCACGGCTACTGCATTCAACGCCCTTCCTTGGTGATGAAGGAATATGTAGAGGGAGCACAAATACCTAATGGTGTTGGCATGCAATCTCGCGATCGGGACTCCTAGGGCCACCAAAATCTTGTGCAACTCCCCAGGAGAGAGAAGCAAAAACCGCTTCGCAAGTAGGCATCATAAATGGTGATGTACCCATCTAGAGGAGAACAGGCCCTATCGCGCTCCCCCGACACAGCATATATAATCGCGGCCGAAATGTTGTACTGCAAATACAAAGCCTCAATGTCGGTGGTAGAGAGAATAGAGTGAATCGCATCAACTTTGGGAGTCATGGGAACAAGAAAGTAGTAAGGCACGGAGAGATGATAGAAAAAAGAACTCGAGAAGAAGTGTATGAGGCAATGAAGGGGCATCATTTTATAGAGGATGGTGTTTGAATTTCAAATGGCGCCTTGAAAAGGTGCACACATAATGACCTAACATGCATCGACACTGAATGGTATTTAGGCATATCAATCGTCCGGCGGCATTAACGATGACCTACCACTGGGTAAATGGCAAACACGTGTCATGATGGGATGGGTCAGATGGAAAAACGGCGCAACTTCCTAAGCCACTATGCTTCACTTTTCGAAGACAACAAATTGGCAGCAAGCAGGTCTGATGATCTCAAAATCGGACTGGTAGGCTAATGATCTACTCTGACGTGTGGCTTGCCTGGCTTATCAAAGATCCAATCTAGCATCCAGCCAGTTTGATTGGTCAACGCTTCAATCCGGCATTTGGCCAGCCTAATGTGCTAGTCCGTATCCAGCTTGTTTTGCTCGTTAATGATCTAGTCCAACTTTTGGCCTGCTGATGCACCCGACCGACATTTAGCCTACTTGATAGACCGACGATCCACTCCAAAGTCCAGCCAGTTTGACCGGTCAATAATCCAAACCGGCATACGGCTTGCATGATTGATCTACAATCCTGCTTGATATCCCGCCAGTTTGCTCATCAACGACCTAGTCCAGCGTCCAAAAAAAAACCAATGTCCAAAAATTCGAAGATGGAAACAGTATGGGCAAAAGTAATTGCTAGTTAAATTCATTAATCTCCCTTTACAAATCACAAAGCCATCAGAGGCTAACGTACAACAAAAAGAAGACACCAAAGAAAGAGGGATACATGGAATTCAACCGCAGTTAACTTCAGACAAGCAAGCAACTACAGAAACTCGAGCAAAAGACTGTTGTGCATCCAACAGATAGCAAAGCAGGTCCCATAAGAATAATCGTTCGTGAAGAGTCAAAGTAGAGGTTTGCCACAAAGAAAGGCCGATGTCCAAGAAGGGGTAGAGCATAAGGAAAGCCTTGCCCCACAATAAGGAAGAAATGGCCTCGAGCCTGGGAACCGTCGCCAACCCTACCAGTAGCAGGGCAAGGCAGCTGAGACAATAGTTCTCGAGGGGCTCGAGTCTATTCTAAAGGCAAATCGCTGCCTAAGGCCAAGCATAGCGACGGGAAAGACTCGCCCCACTCAAAAACAACAGCAAGCATGGCTCTGGAACGGATACAAAAAAGGGTGGCCAAAGCGGCTTACCATGCGAAAAGGGGTAACCAATGCAGACCGCTAGTGCATCCCAAGATGACACCTTTGAACATCATAGACAGACTCCCGCCTATGTCGGCGGTCGACATCTCAAACGTGATGGCGACTTTGGGTTCCCACGGCCCTTCATTAATGAAGGAAGGATGTGATGCAAAGAGGCACAATGAGCCCTCAATTCATTGAACGTGGAAAGATCAAATGTCCCTTTAATTCCAGAGATTCCCCATGCCAGCAAATCTATAGAAAATCTTGAATATAGGGGAATCCCGCTAGTAGTAAAGAAGGAAATATGTGAACGGCCTTGGGAAGGAATAGAAGGGAAAAATGACAAGACATGTCATGTCCCATCCATGAACATTCCCGGGGTTAAAAATTCAAACTTCCCGGAATGGGTACTTTTGATGGGGACGGTAGAAATGGGTTAGTCCAGTACAAAGATCCATGGACTCAGCGGCAAACCTAGAAGGCATCTAGCCCACAGGCCCAAGGGCCAATCAATGCTTTCATTGATACAAACATAGCCCCAGTCAGCCGGACAGCCCAAGCCAGCCACGGTCCAATCCGAATGGCCCATAGTGCTCTCCTCGCACGCTGAATATCCCTTACCTTACCAAGCAAGCACCTTGAATTTTGCCCCATATCACGATTCCTCAAGGAATGGCAACTCTCAACTTAGCAGATCTTTCATAATGGTAACCTCAATATCCGCTGTGTACAGCATCTCTTCGAAGAGGGAAGGAATCCTCTTGATTGATCACGATTACTCTAATCGGCGTCCCGGATCCCCTTTCCAACCCACTAAATCTGCATAATCCAATTGGTGGCCAGCTTTGGCTTCCAAGTAAGGCTGAGCTGGCCCATAACCTGTAAAAGTCCAATGAGGCAAACTCCAAGAACACGCCCGTGCTAATATTAGCCGACAAACACTACTTACAAGAGTTCTTAGGAGACCACTCTTTGCCCGCTGAGCTTTCGGGGAATTCCTTTGCAATTCTCACCCCTCAATATCGAAGCTGCTTCATACAGAGTGCAACATCCGAGTCAAACTTAAAAGACCACTTTCTTGTATAATTGCGCATATCTCTTTATTTATGCATCTTTCATCTTGTGAGAAAGATTATTAATTTAAGCATCAGAGGATAAATTGGGAAGCGAGTCCTGTCAATCTTCTAAATTCTTATTTTTGAGTTGTGGTGTACAGGATCTAAGCCACGGACTATGCAGACCAGACCTATTTCAGTTCGACCTGAAGACCAAGCGACACCCTAATCCGTCAGCAACTCGAATCCAGGATACATCACCTTTAAAAAACTTCAAAAAGATCCCCAAGCTTGTCATTTTGTCTAGTCTCATGTGGCAAATAATTGGTACCAATTTAGCTACTATTTTCAAGACAAAATTGAAATATATATATATATATATATATATTAATTTCTAATTTTTTTCTTTTGAGAGAATTTATTTGCACTTATTAGTCCGTAAAATATAAGTCATATATTTTTGAAAATCCAGTCATATATTTTTAGAAAATTTGATCTCGTCTACTTTTCATATTTAGTCTCAGTAATATTTAAATTTATCTTTTGTATTGAGATATGAATAAAATATTATAACTCATTAACTTAAAATATTTAGAGTA
>JAOVVI020005208.1:0-16743 GCA_028571085.2 Nepenthes alata
ACATTGTATCGTTCCTTTTCTTCTTCCTTTTTGGTCAGGGTTCAGGGAGCAGCCGAGGAGAGATACACCTCACCGTGTTTGAGGTAAGCCAGAGGAGAGCTACATCTATTCAATTGTTAGAATTAGAAGTTGAAAAATAAGTAGTATAAATTATAGTTGACATCTAATCTTAGCCTATAGGCAGGTATGAGGTCAATCTATTAAAAGAGTCATAGCAGCACTCATTTGAGAGCTCTATGGTAATATTGTGAGCAAATGCTGTGGGAAGCATATGGCTATTTCAACCGACAAGAGGTCACCCATGGAGGCTGGGTCTATCTTAGATCATAGGCTACTACTAGGTCAAGGGTTAGGCCGTCGAGGCATACCAAGGCTTTCTCCTATATGGTCATACTGTCATGGCATGCTAGGGTTAGGGTGTCGAGGCATTCTAAGGTGCTCTTCTATACTATAGTACCCTCAAGGCATACTAGGGTTAGGGTTAGGCTATAACATCAACAGTGGCTATATTGTTAATAAAATGTCCACAGGGAAATAAATTAATGATAAATGGGTCTTTATTTATTTTTTTTAAGAATAATCCATAAAAAAACATATCAAATGTTTGGCAAACTTTAGGATTGTTTTTAAAATTATTTTAAGGCTTATATGCCCACAAATAATTGCATCTTGTCCACAGAGGCAATTTTAATTTGTTCTTCGATCAGGCAACAGTACTGAGAATTACTATTATTTCATTAATGTAAAAAGTTATTTATTATTTTTATAGAATTAGAAGAAATAGATTATGGATTAGTATCTAGTGACAAATATTTTATCATATGTTTAAAATAATTATTTTTAAATTTTTTATAATATTAACTTAGTAAATTTTAAACATAAAAAAGCTAAAAAATTGTTTAAAAAATTTATTTTATACATTTTGAGTATCATGATTTAGTTTTTCTTTGGCAGAGATTACCGATCCCGAATACGAAAGCCGTGAGAGTTGCTCAACATTATCATGATGTCAGATCAAATCCAGATTAACTGCTCTGATGACAACGAGGCAGAGCATCTAATAAAAGAAAAGCAATAAGTAAACGCATTAAAAGATTCAACAAAGCTCATCATATTCAGCACCCAAAAGAAGAATCATTACATTCGTTCTTCCTTCAATCTCCAACCAACCACACCTCACCAACTGTGTTTGATGGATCTCTAACGCTTCAGTTCAAACTCTCATCATCAAACAATTCAACGAAATAGAACTTCAATTGCCACGCTCTAAAGCAAACAAAGGCCAATCGCCAACAATGAAAACGATGAATTTTTCTACTGTATTGGCATCAGTCTGATCTTAATTCTCTGAATCCTTCAACGTGGATTACAATTTTATATATCAGCGTCGGCCAGCAGGAAAAAAAAAGTAAGGGGAGAAAAAACCACAACCAACGTTTAGCTAGATAAATAAATTCAAAGATGAATCGAAATAATCCTCTAATTTCAAACGTAGTTTTCTAAATCGGAATAGGAAATCAGAAACAAGACCTCAGCCATTAACAAACGTGTAATAGATATACGTATTGAGCTCTATAAATCAATATATTAGCGCAAGAAAGAAAAATGAAAATTCGAGAATTCAATTCCATTGACGCTTCCTGATTTTCACGGCCATGATCTGATCAAAACAAGATCTGAACCACTCTTCAATCTCCTTTCTGTCCACGGTCTCAGAGTCTGGTCGTTTCCTCTTGAATACTGCAGAAGCACCTATCTTCTTCCTCGGCACAGGTGGCGGACTTCCCAGCTTCGGAATCCTGTGCTCTTCCGACGTCGGCGTGCGGCATTTCTCGTCCTCGTATTCCCGATTCTCTCCCTGAGCTACGCCTCCAATTTCGGCCACCTCTTCTTCGTCTGACTTCCGCGATCCGACCTCAATTGGAGGTAATTGGATATGGGGCAAAGATTGATGGAATTCCAGATCTGCTGACATTATGAGTGCAGAGGAGAGAGAAAAAACGGAGGAAGAGGAGTGCATGTGAGGTGAAAGACAGGCGGTAGTTGGTGTATAAGAAGAGGGAAAAAATGAGACGGAAAGCGTGCATCTGAAGGTAATCATGTTTCTATTTTTGCTTATTTTACATCATTTTAACGTTTCAATTTACTAATTTAAATATGAACAATTACGATTTAATTATTTATTTAAATTCAAAAATAATTAATAAACTTTTAAATGTCATAAAAATCAACCTGTACAAATTGCATTTTTTAAAAAATATAAACTAAAAACCGGTTGAAATTTCTTTTAGGCTGATAAACAATTTCTTTACCAGATTTCAATGAAGAACCATTTAAAAAATACTTTTTCAGGAAACATATTATTTAAAAAATCGATAACAAATATGCTCCATATGAATGAACAAGAAATAAAAATTCAGCCCACAAAAATCAACTGTCTAGACTTTCTACAACGTGACAAACACACACAGACGCACAATAATGAAATAGTTGGACATGGTGGAAAAGCTTATTGTTTACGGTAATTTAGAAAAGCCCTAAAGTTGGCAAGAAAATATTACTGATATTTCTATCTACCCACAATTTCAAGTCACCTGGCAAACAAAAGGGCAAAGAGAATTCTTATGAAGGATTTGTACAATCAATGGTTTTTTAGGTTCACTAAGAGACAACACACCAAAAATAAATCAAAAAATCCGATAAATCACACATTCCACAAGCATCATCCCACTCATACGAGACTAGGGCTGCTCTTTGCATGCCAATAGGAGAGAACATGTGGCTCCGTTGACAGGTAAAAGAGGGGAAGAAAACTTGCATTCTTGGCCTTCAACACTTTGAACATATCATGCCATGGAGCCGCCGAATAATTCATCAAGATCTGAAAGCCGAGGGACCGAATGACAACAGTGCACCCAAAGATTCATTCCGACCAAAGCTTCACAAAGGCAGTCACGAAAGCTTTAATGAACGACAGCAAAGGGTTAGGACCCGATCCAGATGATTGCTCTGATGCTCCTTCCCAAGATTCGCTGAAGACATACAACAAAAGACATCATGGCATTATTCAAGACTGCATAAAGAGGTTGGTATTATATTCATAAGACTACTTACAGATGAATTCTATTTAAAGTTGGAGTACTTCCATCCAGAATTCTCTCATCATTTTGCCCATCATTTCCACCTCCAAGGACGACTTCTGCCTTATAGATCGACGAGGTCGACTCAATGCTACCACTATTGGTTCCCGTAGCATTGAGATTCTTCATATATGTTCCATTTAAAGAACTTTTAGGCTGCAAAATGTTCAGCAAAAACCGGATTCAGGAGGGCAAATTCTTCCTAGCTGAAGAGAATTCATCAAATCTTGACTATCAAAATGGAGGGGAAGGAAATTGAATAAGGCAACGATAGCCAATCATAAGCGTTGCCTTAGGCCACAAATGAAAGTTGAATCTTATGAATCCAAGATTCTGAGACCCATCATGCATTATTGTCCCCGTTAGCACTAAGCTGCACAGTACTTAGTACCTTACAGGTTTCAGGGGTCTGTTCTAGCACTAACAATAACCGCCAAACTACAAAAAAATAAAAATTGCAGGAGCATGCTATCCAACAACTAAAGGACTATCCATCTTAGCCTAAAAGGCCAAGCTAGAGTTAGTAAGCAGTTAGCTAGAAAACCGCACATACTCGGATAAAAGTCGTATTATTCTAAAGTGATCTGCAATTATATCGCCTTCAGTGCCAGGAAGAGAGATTATATCTTTCACAAAGGTCATGGCCTCAATTTGCAGCTCAAATAAGCAAGATCCTCCCACTGTTTGGATGATGATAGAAGCCAAATTGTAACATATATACATATATATATAACTCTCCAACAAAAGTGTTGATAACTCAAATGCTGATAGAATCGAAAAACAAGAGGAGCAAAGGAAGCATGTCAAAAAATAAATCAACCCCTGGAATCATTACCAAAAAAACCATTTGATATAAAGTAACCAGTCTAAATACAAAATTTCAACCAACTGAGCATGATTGCAAAATCAAGCATGAGCTTTAATGTCTCAATACTATCAATGCTTAGCCCCATGTAATGTAATCATCATTGTTGTATCCATTTAGCTTCCCTTTTTAAGAACTGCAAAATTTCTATTTATTAATTACCCAACAACAATGCAAGTTTATAGTAAGAAACAACTCAAATCATATGAAGAAGACAAGCTTCTAGGCAAAAGAAGAAGACAGATCTGGACAAAAGCAGAATCAACATCAGCAAAATTAGGTGGTTCGGTTACATTAATATTCTTAAGTCATTCTCCTCAATCCAAGGCAATAAACTTTAAAACTTTAAAAGAATAATGGCTGTGAAATCCTTACTTTGACGTTGAACAAATCTAGCTTTCTAACTAGTGCACTATGTAGCTTAGGTATCAGACAACTACCGTTCCCTTATCTTAAACAACCTTTCTCCTCTTACTTTCTTTAGGTCCTACTCCTAACTTCATACGAATTTGAATTTGACAATTTCTTTCTATTTTGAGGTTACAAAACACCACTTATATATCATAACTACCTTCCCTTATCTTAAACAACCTTTCTCCTCTTACTTTCTTTAAGTCCTACTCCTAACTTCACATGAATTTGAATTTGACAATTTCTTTCTACTTTGAGGTTACATTACACCACTTACATATCATAACAACTTCATTTAAACTACCGTAACTATTCATAGATCTTGTTGAAAGAAACAAGGGAACCCCTATTTGACTACGAAGTGAAAAAAATAGACAAATATTTAATACACGTAAAAAACATTCGATTCTAGATGCTACAAATACGAGCCAATAATCCTACATATTCAATATCACCAATATCACAAGTAAAAGTAGCGCATAAAACAAATCACAGGTGTTTGTGACAAAGCGAAAGCCAAAAAACCAATAAGTTTTTTAGAAGACTCTTCCAGCATCTCAAGCCAATCAAAGTAAATCCACCATTAAAATTCAACTTTTAGAATAACTGACGCAGATGTACTAACCCTTAATCGACTAACACTTGGTGGCAAGTGACTTCCTAACAAATAACTTCTCAGATTTGCTCGCAGCAACGACAACAAACATCTTCAATCTTCCCGCAGATGCTACTTCTTTGATCGGGAATCTTTAACACTATTGAAATTTTGGTGTTCATGCCACCTATAAAACTCTAAAGGCTAATCCGCTGGAACAAGTATTTGAAAGATTTTCAATGTTATAGAATATGAGAAAGCCTTGGCTTTTCAATCTCACAATGAATTTTGGTTTTCTCCTTGAAAAATCTCTATTCCCTCTTTGGAACTCACTCCCAACCATTCTCAATAAAATGGACACTTTGAAGTTAAAAGAAGACAGGGTATACTTATAGTGGGGCTGAAAATTAGGGTTTAAAAATGCTAAGGGGCAAAACCATCACGAGCCGCTATATCGTGGCTAGCCTATGGGTTGTCTTTGGAATTCTTCTGAGACTTGTAGTTTGACCACATATCTTGCAATCAACTTGCGGCTTGTCTCTAAAAATTTAATTACATAAAGTTCACATAAATTGTTATCTCATAGCTATCTGGTGGTTTGTTTCTAGAACTCTTTAGCTTAAGCCATTGTCTAGCTTCAATCTAGCAGCCAGTACTCAATGTTACGAAATTTGTCAATACTAAAAATAGACCTAACTGTTATTTTCTAAAAAAAAATAATGAAAAACTGGTCAGATAACAGAATAAAAATGATAAAAAAGGGGCCTAATCTATAGGCTATTGTTCCTCATCTTTTCTAGACCTAATGTATGAGGTTTCCACATAATAGGCTTGGGGAGGATACAATATTCATAGTATTTCTGTGATCTAAATCTATTACCTTCAAATTACAATGGAGTGACATTATTGTTATGTTACAGCACATCCTCTGCTTTCAGGCCATTGTGCTATCTAAAACACAGTAGCTTAACAAAAAAATAGCTTGTCTAGGCTGAACTTCCCTCGGCACATTTGAACATGAAATCCATAAATTTGACAGATTTCCATTGCTCTAAGCTTGAAGGTCAAGTTGCGTGGGCGAGATTATGGCATTCAAAATATACAACAGTACAACATAATCGTAAAGAAGAAGAAAATAACAGAAAAATTAGATAATGAAGACATGGTGTTGTCTCTGCAATCAGCTACAATGCAGAAGAGTTGCAATGCAATGCTTTTTAAAAGAAGAAGGAGAAAAGGATATTAGAATAACCTTTGAAACCCAGAAACAGCTAAAATAACAGAACATGTAGAAAGTGCAGATGGGCAATATGCACAGGATGCTTCTATCCCAAGAAAGACTGACCTCAAGTGCAGCAATCTCCGGACTTTGTTCAGTTGTCTTTGCTGATAAGTCACTTGGTCGTATGGTAACAACAGAGCCTGTACAATCCTGATTAACTACGCTAGCTTCTGTTGTTGGGTGAGGATCAGAAGTTTTAAGTGATTTATTTGAAAGATCTCCCATTGTTTGTCCGACCATCGTGTAATGATCTCTATCTGACAATGGAATTTCACGGTCATCAACTGCTCTATGATTCACCAAACAATATGAGTCATTGATAGAATCAATTCTGTCCAAGATGTGGAGGCTACTGCCTACTTCAACCTGTTTGGTTTCCAATTCCTCCAAAGTTTCAGTCTTGTCCCTTGACTGATCCGATGAGCCATCCATGACAGACATTTCCTTAGTAACAGGTCTCAACGGGAAATTCTCAACCACTAATTCTGCTGTTGGATTAGTTAATTCAGCTGTGCATGCAAACTCTGATTCTCTATCTGCTTCAAAGATTACACTTTCTTTTGCCTCTCTAGATACCTGTTCATCCCATTCTTCACTCTGACAACCATTAACAAACTGCCCATTTTCCAAACTCAAATGTCTGGAAAACTGCATATTACCATTCAAGCTCACTGCAAGACTTTTGATGTTTGGGTAATTAGAAGCATCGTTGTCATTAGCTGACTGAACCAAATGACTTTGAAGCTCTTCAGAAGTTGACCCAAGAGGATGTTCTACAGGGATACCATCAATTTTCAGCTCTTCTGAACAAAATCTGGCTGGACCCAGAGCTCTATTTTCCTGGATTATTTCCCTGACAATTTCACGGACAGTATAGAAAGACCCACCAACTTCTTTGTGAGTGAGATTCAGCGATGGGAAATTTCCATCATTTAAGCTCTGATGTCTGCAATAAAGAAGAATATCAAAATGATTAATCCATGACCCTATAGCTTTGGTGAATATTAATATTGCCAAGCAGAATGAATGTTGAACAAATTGTGCAAAAAAACCTCTGGCGGCCAAAAAGACTACAAAATTGTTTTATGAAAAGTATTTAAGCAAATATATAATGACCTGTGAAAATCCAAGAAATGCTAAACATCTAAGAGAGCAAATTCAGATCTACATTGATATCGATTCTATTTATATATTTACATATGTTTCTTTTTCATTCTATTTATATTTTTGTCTTTCTAGATTTTCTTTTTTTAACATAGATATTGACAAGTGTGCAATGAACAAATATAATTCCAGAGTAAACAACTATTTTTATTTTGATTGATTTGTACAATTTCTTTTTTTAGATTGTATCTACATACTTTTGGAGATTGCTAACTCAACGGTAGAGTACTCAGCTTTTAAGTGCAGCTATGATCCTTTATATATTTGGATACAGCAAAAGTTCGTCCACATCATCTGTAGAGTTTGTAAGACTACAACTGATCCTGAAAGAAATGAATAGGAAAAAAAAACATATCACATCAATGGAGAATTATGAGACTATTTTATTCTCACCAAATTCTTTATTTGAACTTCAATTTATTTCATTTAAAGAATTCAAAATTAGGGTCAATTCAATAAATAGATCAAATCATATGGCTCTAATTTTAGGTAAAGAAAAAGTAATGCGATTATATCCTTTATTTGAATGTTATCCACCCTAATTATATGTTAAAAATATATTAGTGACTAATGTGGAAAATAATCATAATCACCCCAACCAGGAGCACCTATATGAATCTTCTTAAGGAAACATCCTTTGAGAATAAGAGTGCCAAGAAGTCCCTCATCACCACCTCCATACAAGACTCTCAAGGTCTATTTTCCCTCATACGAGCTCCAACCTCGACAAAGTTAATCTTTACATGTACATGTATACAATAACCAAAGCTTAATTAACAAGTTAGAATACAAATATCCCAATGCTAAACTCTTTACAGTTATAAATGATGTTGTAAGAAAAAACAAAAACACAAATGAAAGCAAAGAGAACCCTCGGAGTAATTTGGCAATGAGATTACTATCATCCATCTTAAATTTACCAATGAGATTTTGGGTCAAAAATTAAGCTTCCAACCAAAATAAGTTAGATCAAGAAATGCCTCACCTACGCCTAACCCACGCTCATGCGCATTTTGGACAAAAAGTGTGCATTTGCTAGACGCCTCTAGGGTGGTTATGTATATTTTTGCCAGATTAACCACACTTGATGTACACCCGATCAA
The DNA here is from genome assembly GCA_028571085.2 of Nepenthes alata. NCBI lineage: Eukaryota > Viridiplantae > Streptophyta > Magnoliopsida > Caryophyllales > Nepenthaceae > Nepenthes > Nepenthes alata. The sequence continues at coordinate 8,561 of JAOVVI020005208.1, forward strand.
CAAATGAGCATATTTCGGATCAAATATTAGCACATGATATGTACTTGAAGGACGCTTGTGTGCATTAATGATTGTGCCTCAGTGCTTGACTTGCGAAAATGCACCGGTTTTCTATAAATAGGCAAATTGGCCAATTTTGGATCATTTTTTCTAAAGTCCTAAGATAAGTGTGAGAAAGAGAAGAAAAAAAGATAAATAAGAAAGAGAAAGAAGGAGAAGGAAGAATTAAGGTGAAATCAACGATCTTTCACTAAAAATCAAGTAAAAACAAGTGTATTCAAGCTCTTTATTTTTTTATTGCTGATCTTTTCCACAATTTCTTAGCATTTATTATTCTAAATACTCATGTATATATTAATTTCATACTTCAACTGTTTTAAATATTGCATGTATGGAATCTTACTCTCACTTTATGAAATACATGTATTAATGTATTAAATACATATAAATCATATTTAAGTACTAAATTTCTATAATGTGTTCTTACATGCCTTTAAATTTTGTACAAATGACCTTACATGTCTTCAATTTTAAATATATACTTTTGCATGTCTTGAATTACGATATAATTGTCCATACATGTTTTATATTTGAGAAAAATTGCATGATCTATGTTTGATTCCCAAACTACTGACTTTAATGTTTTTGCATATTATCAATTTTAATTTAACTAAATTTAGATCATTATAGAAAATTGACGAAATATATCTGAACATGTTCAAATATATTATTAGTAAATCGAAAATCGAACCTATCATCTGTTAATCAAAAAAATGATGTTTAACCCCATCTATAAAATTATATGTAAATGATCTACTTACAGGTCTTAAATAACGGTGCATTACCCTGTGCTACATAAAAATAATCATATCTCGAGTTTTGATATTCGCCCTTTGTTCATAAAGTCATCCCAATCATCGGTCCTTTCCGTATGTTAGCATGATTTGAAAATATTTTATATATCGATACACTTTTAGCATAATTTATGTTATTATACAAATTTTGACACAATTTGAATCATTAGTAATTACCTTTAGCATCATGTTATCAACGTTTAGGTCATAAGATAATTCCATCATATTTCGTTAATATATATCTATCCATATATGAAATTATATATACTTTGCTGAGCGATTGACTTATTTTTACCTCAATGTTTACTAATATTTTAGATTAGTGGGATCAAATTTCTTACGGGAGGGCTGGACCAAGAGAATGGATGTTCGAGAGATTGTTTTTAGGATGTAAAATGCTTTGATGTTTTATTGTAACTTAATGACTCAGGATATTAACTTTTAGTTTTCTATTATTTAGGCAATTTAATTTATGCTATATCCCGCCAATAATGTTGTTATGTTGATGATGTTTAAATTTGATTACTAAATTTGGGAAGTTAGTTTTAATACTCTAATTTTTAATTGAGATACTTTTCTTTCCGAATGGCTAGAGGTCATGCAGTTGTCGATGTTTGGCCACTTTCAAGTGTGGCTTTTGGATCCTATGAAATAATTTTTAAATGTTATATGGACTGTTTAACGATTTTTAGTGCAAGTTTGCATCCTAATGTCAATTTGGATTCAAATCAATGGAATAAACAATTACATTTTTGAGTCTTAAGGATTAGAAGATGACTTAATTTAATCATGAATTAAGAAACTATAAATTGGATCTCAGGATCAGGGACGAGTCAATAATAGATCTACTAACCATCTTATCAATCATTCCTCTAACTTCAAAGATATTTGGCAATAATTTTAACACCAACCACACTTTTCCATTTTAACAACCCTATTTCAATCCTATAATCCTGTCAAATTTCACAAGTTAATCTTTAAATCGTATAGAAGCCCAATATCTGATCCCGTCTTCAATCAAGAGAGAAGGGAACAAGATTGTTAGAATAAAACACAGCAAATTTATTCTAGAGTCAAATTACAGACAACAGGAATAACCTTGGGGAAACAGCTATGCCCGTGTCACAAAATCATATTCAACCCATCCCAGCAAAGAGATTTGCTAAAAATCACGAATGATCAAGATTATATTATCATTATGTCATTGCAAACAAATAGTAGTGTGGTTACTTTTTTATGAAGGACTCAACCATAGCCTTCCTCTCCTCCTTGGAACGCCGTATCCTTGATTTCCTCCCACCTGAATCATTACAGGTAGACAAAGCAAATGTTTGCCCGACCCAACCACCCTTCACACCGTACATGATATCGAAAGTAGTTCAGCAGCTTTAGTCTTACGATCTGCACAATATTGAAGACATTTCCCCATGTGAGGTTAATGAAGAAATTGACAATACTCCCTTTTAACACAAGCATGTGATCTGGCAAGCATCATTTTTTATCAACAAGCATCCATTTAACGTCTGAAAAGGCTAGAAGTAAACAGTAGAAAAATGTCAGTATCAGAAAGAGTCATTCTGACAGACATGTTGGTGATTACAAAAGCTTATATAAATATGTTAGGAATCCACCTCTTTCATAGTAGAAGAGTAAGCAATATAAATAGGCCATTATTTTCTTAGCGCTAAATAAAGGCCTATTATTGCAGGCGAGGGGGCATAGCCCTTCTTCCCATTCCGAACATTACAGACACCTAATTATTTACTTTACAAATCAACGAGCAACATTAAAGGCGAAAGCAACTTCAAGTGAAACGCCAGCATTTTTTCCAAAACTCAATTCCAAAACAAACCATAATCAACTATAGACAAGGTGAAGTGCCAAATCAACAGTACATTGAAACTTCAAATCCCATACTCTTACCTTGTATCTGAAGCAACAAGAATTTAAACAGATAAACCGAAAGGTGAAACATAATTCACAGTTCTCTGCTAGTAATTTGTTTTTTTTTTCTTCCAATAAGAAATACTAAAAAACTAGAAAAACAACCATGACAACGACCAACCACCGTGAAAACTTTACACTTCTTTTCTTTGAATTTTATCATCAAACAAGAGCCCCAAACTATCAATGCAAAAGCAACCGAAGTGTGGAAAACGATAGCCCAAAATTAAGACAGCGCATTTAAATGCAAATGATATGTGAATATGCAAACAAAAGCATAATTTTAATAGTTAGAGAAAATTACCACGCATGAGAGAGACGGAGAGAGAAGCTGCAAGTGGAGATACTGAGAATGTAGTAGAAATGAAAAACCCTACGCAACAATCCAAAACCCTTAACCGGAATTTCGTGGACTGCTCCAAGTCCAAAGTGGTTCGGGTTAGGACACCGCCCGATGTCAGCATTTTAAATTGCTGGGTTTAGTAAACTGGTCAGGGGGAACGAAACCTTTGGGCTTCTATGTAAAATTTTTTTTTTATTTCATTAAGAATTAAATGCATATTCTTCTTCAATAGATTTTATAAATAAAATACCAAGTTGAAAAAATATTTTTACTTTTATTCGAATCTGCTAGTGTAAATTGATACGTCATTAGATTCAAGTTTTTATACAGATCAGGAAACTACTCGATCTTCCGTGTTAGGTCAAATTGGAGTTGATTCGGTCCCCATCTCTTCAAATCTAAACTCTACGCATCACTACTAAAAATAAGAGGTTAGAAGATTGGCAGAAGTCATTCTCCGATATATATTTTAACGTTTAAGTCAGATATCTTTCTAAGATAATAGAAATATACGATGATATAAGAAGATGTGTTAATACATATAGTAAGGATTGAGTGTTTGGGCGTGCCCGACTGAGAAGCGGTTTAGAGATGTGCCAAATTGAGAAGCGGTTTAGAACTGTGCTCGGTTAAGGGCATCTTAGAAGTACGCCCGATTGAGAAACAGTTTAAAGGTGTGAAAATTAGACTTCTTGGATGAATGATAGGCCTCTTAGATGGAGGGAATGATCTTTAGATAGAGGGTAAGCTTCCTGAATAGTCTCCTTGGGTGAAGGGTAGGCTTTCTTGAGGTAGGGTTCCTGGTTTCAGGGCGAAGGGCATTGGAATGGATGGCTGAACTCCTCGAGAGGTACCTTCTGGAGGGAGAGGAGACCTACATTCATGGGAGAGTGGTTGGCCGGAGGAAAAAAGGAATCTCATGTGCCGGCAAAGAAAAGAATATTCGTCGGTCTCTTCTCCATGAGCGTCGATGGCTTTTTTTCCTCTCTCTCTCCCTCTTTTTGCTTATGAGAGTAAGCAAGTATTGATAGCGCTTAGGCAGCTAGGTATCCAGACTGCTATGAGGTTGTCCACGCGGGATTGTCAAGCTATGTAGATAATTATGGGTGGTTGTCAATAACAATTATCTTTTCAGGAACAATTACGCAATCGTAAGTGCCTGTTATGACAACCGTGGCTAATTAGGGGATATCCTTCATTCTTTGACGTAATCATGAGAGGCATCTGGTATGACAAGTGTCACTTTAAGAGAGATCGTACAAATTGTGGGCTAATATTTTTAAAATATTTGTCAAATTTGTATTGGCCAATTATTACAAGTTTTCTCAACGTATGGAAAAATGATCGTGTGCCATCCTTAGGGGTTGTTCATGGCAGGCTGCACCGCCGGCCCATGCCTCGGCAGGCGATCTTGAGTTACAATTTTTGGACGGTATTTTTACCGTGAGTCTCGATATTCAAGTTGTTCTATGAGTGACGGATCCATCGTAAGTATATTTGATTCAAAAATATTTCGGGTTAAAAATAAATACAAAGAAGTCGAAGAGTTTATATTAATAAAATCAACCCATAAAAGTCCTTGCCAAAAATGCTTAATTGGCCCAATAAACATCTACTTTCTGAGCAGTAGACACTCGAGTTTGGCCGGCTAGGAAATGCCAATAAGTCGAGGCCAAAGAGCCAACATAGCCTATAATAGGGTTGCTACTCAAACCAATATGATACATTAATAATATTAAAGGCCACGATATGAGTTTGTTTATCTAACTCATATGCTTGGGAAACGTAACCTTTGCCACCACAAAAAAGAAAACTCTCTAAACAGTTATAAATAATACATCATATTAGCATATCATTAGAGCTTTAAGTATTAGTTCCTACTATTTCTGTAGCGTTGATGTGATACAATAGTCCAATTTTACTATAAAAATAAGACTTTTGTGCATAAAAAACAATACAATTTTTAAATTCTTCGAGAGCATAATGCATAGAAAACTATAGTGAATCCCACTTATTCCAACTAGTCCTGGATACTAATTTTTTTATTTTAAGAAATACATTTTATTTTTACAGAGTGATCTGTTTATTTGAACTAACTTATTAACGATTAGTCACTATTGACCTTCTCAAAAGCCATACTAAATATACTTTAACAAAAATATAATGTAACTTAACGTCCTACTAACTCATTTTTGTAAGTGAGTTACATACACAATTATCCTTTATCACAATAGCTAAGTAGTCAATAATCTTTCTTTCTGTCTTTTTTTCAACTTGAACGCATGCTTAGGTATGCATCAGATGAGTCTATCCATATTGCTTTAGTGTTTTTTTTTATTGTGTGCAGGACTTAAATTATAGATTATTTGTATCAAACCCCCTTCTTAGGCTCTCTACCATCCAGGCTGAATCTCGATCAAGTACACATCAAGATGGAATCTACTACAAAAATGTCCCCATGATGTTCAATAATATCAGTCTCTCATAAAATTATTTTATTCTTATTCTTGCAACTTGCAGAAGGGCCTTCCAAAAAAAATAATAATAATAATAATAAATGATGGCCTCTGAGGCACCATTTGTCCATTAAAAAATAGTTTGTTAGAAAATATTTCTTATTTATTAGTGTTTGGTAAACAAGAAAAAAACATTCTCAACATTTTTTTGATATTTAACACGTATAAAAAAAATAAATGAATGAAAAATTATTTTTCTTATCGATGAAAACTTAAGATAAAATTTTGAAGAATAATTTCTCATTTTTTAAAATAAAAAGTCATTCTTATTGTTTTCATTGTTTTTTAGAATAATTCCTTATCCCCAACCACATCATCAGTTTCCCTCACCCCTGCTAAAATGTAAATCACATCATAAACAAATTAAAAACAAGTGCTTATCCAAATCTATTTTGATTGTTTTTATTGCATATTGCAGATGATAATTGGGTGGGGTCAATGGTCGTTTTGAACGATCTTAAATTAAATTTTATGATTAAAAAAGTATTATTATTCAACAAAAATGTGTACACGAGCAATGCAGTTAAAGTAGATACAAAACTCATAAAAAGTGACTCGAATATAATGAAATAAAAAGCTGTGGACTATCCAATAACCTATTTGAGAACAAAAGTGTCATCCTCAAAATGATTAATGCATAAACGATGACTCTAACTCAAATTAAATAATATTTAATAGAATTTTATTTTCATATTTTTCTTTTCAAGATTGTTTGGATACTAAATTTAGGTTAGTAGTTGAATCTAAGCCTAAGGTTTGATTATATATATATATATATATATATAATGGGGATGCCAATAGCAGGCTGGCCCGCAAAGGAGGAAATAGCCCAAATCCAGCAGCGGCCCATTTCTACTTGGGACGATCAACGCTGCCGTTGACCGGTGGAGTAGTAAGTAGGATGGCATTGGCCCAAGATCAACGATGGCCCATCTAAGTCCAAGACAGTCAACGTTGCCATTGACCGAAGAAATGACAAGTAGATTGGCAAAGGTTTAGGATGGATGCGGCACATGCGTCCCTTTCCAGACCACAACAGTCGTCAACACTAATTTTTTGCATCTCCAAAGAATGTAATATCCCTTTTAACGGTAACCTTTGAGAATAAGAGCACATCCCGGAAGGAAAGCGCGAGGATCTGCATGTAATCTGTGAGAAAACCCTAATGGTTATCATGCACAGAAGGAAAGAGATCTACCTCCTTGACCGTCACAGCCGGGAATGGCGCTCACGCCTATGCAATAAAGGCAACGATTCCCACACAGAAAACGAGCATCCAGTCTCGCTGCGTAAGAAAGGCAGCCCAGTGCCATAGCTATAAAAGTCATGAAAACTCACTCCAAATGCACGCTTTCTCTCATCCACTAAACGCCCTCAAGCAAATTTAAACTCTTAGAAACTTTCTAAACTCTCGAGTATCTCAATGCTCTCTTTCTGTCTCTACTACTAGCTTCCTGTGAACTCAGTACTTATAGAAATTGTTCCCCATGAGCATTCAAAGCCACTATTTCTACGAGTGCACTTATCACCTGCATCCATAAACACCTCCCAGTATTCATTTCTGCACTCTCTACATTCACCTTTTATTATTTGAAGATTGCTTACTAACTTGAACGTTGGAATATTTTTGGTATGATCAAATCCCGCTGTCATCTGACCTTTTGTTAGAAATTGTACAGGATCCAAAACTCAAGGATGAAGACCGAAATTCGATGGATAACTCAACTCGAATCTATTTGTAATTTAAATCCAGGACGCATCAATATATATATATCCTATCAAAGTTATCACTAATATTATCCTATCAAAGTTGAACTCAGAATCTTAATTTATATGTAAAAAATTCTTTCAATTACCATATCAATTTTCCAAACTAGAACACTTCTCCCCTCAGTTTTCTTTTTTATTAAAGAAGAGTTTGTACTTATTTTATGAGCTTGGGTTGAACTCTTGGAGAATATTTGGAAGGTTAAAATAAAATTTATATTTATTTTTTATTTTCAGTAGAATTATCATACAATTATTTAATTATTTCAATAATATCATTCAAATAAGAAATAAAAAATACCGAACACCCGGTAAAATTTTTTATTACTAGTTATTTAGGAATAGCTATTCAAACATATTTTCTCTATTTACCATTAAAACAAATTAGATATAATCAAAGTTGAATTCGAGTTATACACTAGCCAATTTTAAATAAAAATTTATGACTGTTAAGTCAAATTAGGTTGAAGGCAACCAAATGACATAGGCCAAAATCGTACCCATTGATATTTTAAGTTAGGCTAGTTCAGGTCAATATATGAATATTTTCATTATTTTAAGTCTTTTTTTTAAAAAAAAATTTAGAGTTATATAAAAATACCAAAATTTATAAAAAATTTAAAAAGTTATAATTTATAGATTAAAATATAAGCTATGTATATATTTAAATTAAAATTTTTTATATAAAAATTATTAATTATACAAGATTATAACATATTGAAATAATTTTTAAAATTTTATATTTATTTAAAATAAAAA
>JAOVVI020005209.1:5969-16742 GCA_028571085.2 Nepenthes alata
CTTCTCGTCATTTATTATTGTATGCAGAATCCAAACCGCGCATGATAGAAATCAAACCCTACATCAGCACGATCCCAATGAGTAGTTGAACCTGATTTCGTCCAAAATTCAAATTCATAACGCATCAAGACGGTTAATGCAACATAATCCAATATCAATCCAAATTCGGAGTACATATCAAATTTATTTATTTATTTTAGTTTAAGTTTGGATAGAATTGAAAAAAAATACATAAAAATAAATTTTTTTAAAAAGAATATATATATAAATTAATGGAGCAACCCACACCTCGGTCCGGTGATTTTTATTTTTAAAACATGAACAAAATTAAAATTAATTTTTTTTTAAACTAAAAGAGTCGGATATAAATTAATCAATCTCGAGATACCCTCGTTGTTAAGGAACAGGCCCCCCGATTTCTGTCATAGTAGACAAGCTGAGGAAACTAGTAGAAGTGTAAGCATTTTTCGGCCCAATGGGCCGGAAATTATTGGGTTAGGCCCTAAAAGTTGAATGGGCTTCTTGGTCATAATTTTTGGGTGATAACATTTTTTATAAAAAAAAAATAAGGATTTTTTATGATCTTTTTATTTATTAGATTTTTTATCCTCTGGTCAACCCATCTTACCATGTTAAAAGCCAATATATAAAAACACCTCACGCCTGTTAATAATAAATAAAATATTAAATATATTCATACTTTATTATTTTTAGTAGAAATATTTTTTTTTTACTTTTTTTGCTCATTTTATTATAAATTTGTTTGCATACTAAATTATTTTATAATAAAATTATTCCATGTTCTATTCATATGTTTATATTTATGTGACGTAAAAAATGCTAAAAAATATGAATATTTTAAATAATTAATTATTTTAAAACTTTTTATACTGAGAATCGAACAAAATTAATGTTCAGATAAAATTCAATAATAAAAACTATAAAAGAAAAGTAGTAAATAAAGATTAAAAATTATTTATAAATATTTTTTCATTGTTACTGTCGGTCAAAAATCACCGCAGGCCCGAGTTAACCCTACAATATGTTTGTAACAGCAAGCCTCATAGACGGGCCTCATTTTTAAATTATAGTCTATTTGTTTTATTTTTAAATTACTATATATAAATTTAATAATTTAAAATTTTTAAATAAAATTTATTTTAATTTAAAATTTTTAACATTATAGTTAAATTATTAAATTTAAATCATTAAATTTAAAATTCACATCTCTTATCGCGGGCAAAAAAATAATAATAATTAATTAATTAACATCTCAAGCAAAAACACCAATTTAAATAACTATAATTGAACTATATAGTGTATATAATATTAAAAAAGTAAATGAATAATAACGAAAACTTAAATTATTTTTTTCACTCCACACAATTTAAAATAATATTTTTAAAAAACAAATAAGTAAATTGAAATACTTTATTATTATATATTTTAAATTTTTTTTTTCGAAGAACGTCATACGGGTTTTTCTCCCGTCCTTGTTCTCATTCGTCTTTCATGAGAGTCATAGAAGTTAAGACATGAAAGATTAATTATTATTTTTCTAAAAAGCCTTACTAAAAAAAGAAAAAGAAATCAATTTAATAAATATTTATCTCAATTCAAATTAGAAATCTCCCAATCGTTTAGAAATTCCATCAATAATTATTCACAACTGATGGGTGGTGATATCTAGAGCCCAAATAAAAAGTCTAAAAATTGAGCCCACATCCCAAGAGGTCGACGGTGCTGATTTGATCGAAGGAACTAAATTAATTTTAGAGGCCCGAGGATTTGGACCCATGTCCCAAGAGGCACATGAGACTGATTTGGTCCAAGAGACTAAATTAGCTCAAGAGGCCCAATAACTTAAGTCCACGTCCCGAGAGGTCTAAGGAGCCAATTTGCTCCAAGAGGCTAAATTAGTCTTGGAGGCCCGAGGACTTAGACCCTCATCCCAAGAGGTCAAAAGAGCTACATTGGTCCGAAAGACTAACTTAGCTTGGGAGGCTGGATGACTCCGTAAAAGACCAAAGTCTATAAAAAAGCCCCAAGGACATGACGCTGTGGATATGTCCCCAAACGTCCACGGACGTGATAAAGCCAAAACCTTCATCAAGGTTGTGAACTCTGAGAAGTCTTGAACGACACGAGAGCTAAAAGGAAGCTTAGGATGACTGAGGACGCCAACTCAAATTGTTGACTTTTACAAAGACACACGCGATCTCTATAATACGTAATCTTTATAGTGAATAATCGCCTGCAAAGCAGGCGTGATTACTACAGAAGTGACATCTCACAAAACCAACCCGCATGCACGCAATCTTTCTGACATGGTAAGATTTGTAAAATTTATGGCAGGATCCACTCCACATGCCACCTCCACGTGGTCATTCCATGCAGGAAGACTCAACCACTATATAAGCAGTTACTCTGTACCTAACAAAGGGGGGGAGAAGGGACCAATTCTTCTACACTTACATTAATGTCCATAGAGAGAGAAAAAGTAAGCTATTCCCACTGCCAACTGAAAAAACACTTGTACTTACAAAAGTGATCCTAGAGAGTTACTCCTACACTTCGTTCTCCACACTTTTGTACTCAAACAACATATTAGTGGAAGCATTTTCGGACTTAAAGTCCCGTAATTTTTTTCTCTCATTTAAAAGATGATTTTTCACATAAAAACTTTGTGTGTTGCTATCTCTTTCTCTCTTCCACCTACTTAAAATTCTTATTTGTGTTGTTATGCTTTCGGGTCCTTGTCCATACCAAAATCAGGATCCGAAGACGTAACATTGGCGCCATCTGTGAGAACTGACTAAAAGTCAGTCAATACATTCTCTAAAAAAGCTGAAAAATGGTAAACACCATAGCACAGATTAGTGCCCCAGCTAAAGAAGTTACCTCATGTGGTAATGGCCATGCTGTGAGCGTCTCGATAGAGAAACATTCTGATCCATATGTCCAAGAGTTGGCCTTGAGGATGGACGAAATTTTCAGGACCGTTCAGAATTTTTGCCAAAAAATAGACAATTGGCCAAAGGGAGCGCCATCCAAGGCCTATCAGACTGCTACGTCCCAGAAAAAAGGGTAAGGGAAAGAAGCACCCAACGAAGCAAGCCACCCAACATGAGGACCCGAGGACGCAAGTACCCTCTAGTAGTAAAGTCCAATCACGACTTGAAGGTGTCGTCGAGAGAGACGAAGTCCTCATAATTCTCGCAATAATCGGGAGCCCACAGTTCAAGGGGGACCCTCTCGTAACGAATTTTCTCCAAGAGAAAAGAGTCGTGCAGAACAAAAAGCTGTGCAGGCTTCTTATGAGTTGAGAGATTACCTCAACGAGAAAAAAAGAGCGACTCCACCTCAAATGGAGGAGAGGCTTGAGAAGATCTTAAAACGGGTCTTCAAGAAGAAGCAAAGGGAAGAGCCGGTGCCCTACGCTGATCATCATTTACAATGGACATTAGGACGAGGCCACTGCCTCCGAAGTTCAAAATGACAACTCTTGATGCTTATGACGAAAATTCTGATCCTATTGATAACTTGAATCACTTCCGGGAACATCTAAGCCTCAAGGGATTGGACGAGGCGACGATGTGTCAATGCTTCCCCTTGACACTTAAGAGTGATGCGAGGATCTGGTTCTACGAGCTTCCTGCGAACTCCGTTCGCTCATTCAGCAAGTTGGTATAGACCATCCTCTTCGAGTTCGGTTCCAGTCGGAGGATCGAGAAGCAACCATGGCACCTTACTCGGGTGAAGCAAGGGGTCAGGGAGAGCGTGAAGAGTTTTTTGTCCCACTTCTTTACCAAGGACAGGCAGATTCCCAAGCATTGGAGGGAGGTAGCTTCTTCAAGTACCTCGTGTACAAAGGACCTCGAACCTTCACAAAGGCCGAGGTAGTGGCGCGAGCTTACATAGAAGCCGAATAAGCTAACAATATGAAGAGGCCCGTCCGACAGGAGAGCCTCCCCCTGATGATGGTAGAGGAAAAAAGAAAGAATGCGAGCCATCAGAATTCCCAAGGAACAACAAAACAGTACAAGACCGAGTAGGTTGATCAAGGAAAGTTTGATCCTTTGGACTTGACTCCCTTGAAGAATTCATGTACCAACATCTTAATACAAATTTGGGATGAAAATTTTTTGAAATGGCTCAAATTGTCAAGAACCCCAGATGAAGGTAATCCGTTAGAGTACTACCACTACCATCGCCGCAAAGGTCACGGTACTAAAAACTACCGGACGCTGCAAATGGAGATTGAAAAGCTAATCAGGAGATAATACTTCAACCATTTCCTACAAAGACCTGGGCAGATTTTCAGAACATTATGAGATGGTGAGGTGGACCAGCTAAGGAATAGAATGGTCGCAGAGGTTGTAAGCGTGGTATCCAGGTCACTAACCCGAATGACAGCACTCAAAGGCTTCGTAAAAGCCAAGACATGCTCGGGGAAGCTCAAAACATGGCAAGGTTGTGGACAGCTGCATACCAGTGGAGAGTAGCCGGATATGTCAACAGTCAGGTAAAGTAACTTTTATCATTTGATGTGCTTGTACCGCATCTTATTAAAGCAATAAAATCATGTTTGCTTTTTTGCTATTTTACATTTATTGGTGTGTTTGCATATCATCTCATATATAATCAAGACCTAGATTACCCCTAAATCAAGTAAAAGAACCCGTTCCACTTGCTCTAAAACTCGACAAAGTTTAAGAGGCTCATAAGAAGTCGTACTAAAAAATTAGGTTAAGTTCAAGCGTCCCATTAAGAGGTCATACTCTAAAACTCGGTTAAGTTCGAGTAGCCCATTAAGAGGTCGGACCCAAAAACTTGGCAACGATGCCAAGCAACCCGCAAGAAGTTAAACTTAAAAACTTAGGGGGTTTAAAAAATGATAAGTATGCAAAGACCCTAGAGGTAATCTCTTCAGTCAAAGACGGTCAAAAGGTTCGGACACTTTACTCATGAAGGATAAAACTTTCTAAGGGCCAAGTCTAAGAAAGAACAATAAGCATAAATAAAGAAAATAAATTGCATAAGGAAAGAATAACTTTCATTCATAGGTATATATTATTTATAACAAGAATATACAGCAAAGGAAAATGTACAAAACTATCTCGAAGCCCTTGGATGGTCTAACGATCTTGGCTGCTCGGAAGGTTCAAGCTGGCTAGAAGGTCCAGGTTGAAAAGGGTCAGAAGTCTCACTTCGTCCTGGGAGACCAATCAGATCAGCCTTGCGTTGCGCGGCAGCATTTTTCGGATCGAACACGCCAGTAGGAATCATCGGGACCAAAATCTTCATGATGCGGTGGCACATCTTGATGGTGTCCCGGTACCTGCACTCTAGAGCTGGTCTGATGTCCTCCAGCTTTTGTGAGATCCTGAGATCCTCCTCCGGCAAGAGATTCCTACCTCGGAAAGAGGCGTTCAGTTACTCCTGAGCCCACAGAATTTCCTCAACAAAGGCGTGTTGGTGCTCTCTAACCCTCAACGAATCATCAATGAAAGAAATTCTGCTCTTGGCTTCATCAAGCTCAAGTTCAAGACTCTTGGTGCGCTACCCCGAGGCCTTGAGAGTCTCCAACTCAGCACAAGTCTGAGCAGCGTCACCAATGATAACACCAAGACTGTCAGCCAACTCATAAAGTTACAAGGAAAAAACATCATTTAAGGCACGGAACGAAAGTGAACAAAGAGCCTGAGAAAGAGTAGCGAAATACCTTGGAGACGAGAGAGCTCCCAACTATACTCTCCTCTCGGGGGGCTTCGGACTCAACAGGCTCCACAGCAGCTGCCTCTTGCACCACAGAAATCCCAGCCTTAGCCTTGGTCGCAAGGACAACTTTAACAAAATCAAGGATTGGGGGCTCAGCCGCTTCAGAGTGATCCGTAGCCCCAGCCTCCGCTTTGGCAGCATGTGATGTCCTAGAAACGTCCTTGACTAGGACCTCCTCACAGACCTTGCGCGGGAGCTCAATTGGATAGAAGATTTGGTTTGCAAGGCAAGGGAGCACAGTGGTCTCGACGGTGGGCAACTCCACGACCCAGTTTTTCTCGGCCTCAGCAGACTCAGAAACGGTTGTCATGCTCATCGTCACTGCCTCCTCGGCCTGAGTCACCTCAGTCTCTCCCACTAGCTTTCCCTCAGTGACGTCCTCGGGAGGATTGTCTATCCAATTCAAGGCATCTCCAGTGAAAACTGAAGGGATATCAGGCATGGGCCTGTAAAGAGCAAGAGGGGCAATAGGCGGCTCCGCAGACACACCCACGACCTCAGAAGGATGCTCTACAGGCTCCATAATGACTGATGGTCCGACGCCTTCAGCGCCTCAAACGACGTCTTTTTAGGCCGCTAACTCCAGCAATGCCCTCAAACACTTTCCTCGGCCATCGGACTATGATCACATCATCAAATAAATTATGGCTGAGCCACTCAATAAAAGTCTGTGGACACTTGGAAAGCTTTCTTTTGAAAAGAGGAACGATAAGTTGCGGACAAAAAGGAATATTCTGAAAGATCAAATCAATGCCAGAGTCACCCAAGGCATTTCCACCATCACACATGTCAAAAGTTAAGATTCTTGAATCTTTTGGCATGGGGAGCGAGTGATGGGTAGTATTACCCAAGGCCTAGATAAAATGTCTAAAAATTGAGCTCACATCCCAAAATACCTACGAGGCTGATTTGACCCAAGGAACTAAATTGGTTCTAGAGACTCGAGGACTTGGACCCACGTTCTAATAAGCCCACGAGGTTGATTTGGCCGAAGAGGCTAAATTAGCTCAAGAGGTCTAAGAACTTAAGTCCACGTCCCGAGAAGTTCAAGGAGCCGATTTGGTCCGAGAGGCTAAATTGGCCTTTCAGGCCCGAGGACTAAGGCCCTCGTCCTAAGAGGCCCAAAGAGCTGCATTGGTTCAACAGTGACTTAGCTTGAGAGGCTCAAGGATTCCGTCAGAGACCAAAGTCTCCAATAAAGTCCCGAGGACATGGCGCTGAGAATATGTCCCCAAACGTCCACGGACGTGATAAAGGGCAAAGCCTTCATAAAAGACGTGGACTGTGAAAAGTTTCTAACAGCACGAGCGTTGAAAGGAAGCTCAGGACGAACAATGATGCCAGCTTAGATTGTTAACTTTCACAAAGGCACATGTGATCTCTGCAGCACGGAATCTTCATAGGGAATGATGGACTACAGAGCAGGCATGATCACTGCAAAAGTGACATCTCACAGAGCCAACTCGCATGCACACAATCTTTTTGACATGGTAAGATGGATTCGTAGAATTGGTGACAGGATCCACTACACACGCCACCTCTACGTGGCCGCTCTATGCAGGAAGACTCCACCAATATATAAGTATTCACTGTGTACCTAACAAAGGGAGGGAGAATGGACTGATTTTTCCGCACTTGCATTAATGTCCATAGAGAGAAAAAAAGCAAGCTACTTCCACTACCAACTGAGAGAATACTTGTACTTGTAAAAGTGATCCTAGAGAGTCACTCCTACACTTCATTCTCCATACTTTTGTACTTAAATAACATATTAGTGAAAATATTTTCAAACTCAAAGTCTAGTGATTTTTTTTTCTCATTTAGGAGAAAATTTTTCACATAAAAACTTCGTATGTTATTGTTTCTCTCCCTCTTCTACCTACTTAAAATCTATATTTGTGTTACTCTACTTTTGGGTTCTCGTCCTTACCAAAGTCAGGATCCGAAGATGTAACAATAACACATAATAAAAAAATTCTATCATTTAAAAAATTCTATTTATGTATCCGATTGTATTGCAATTGACATAACAATTCTAATACTATTTATACTGAAATTAGCATTAAAGACCACTCAATTTTTATAATGAACGCATAAATTAAACTGAAAAGTTTTCTTCTTTCCACCCGGAACCCTTGTCAACGGTCGTAAGAAAAATGAAGGTCATATCATGACCTCCATCTGAGTAGAAAAATAAATAAATAAATATAAAATGTTTCTTATCCTTTTTATATAGAATAAAATTCAAATAACCCAAATAATTGAATAGATCTGAACAAAATTAAAACTAAAATAATATAATGATCATGACGCTAGACAGCAAACACAAGACCGTATCAAACTATCGGTCCAACGCTTAAATAAATCAATTCAACGACCTTTTCATACCAAACTTATTCAAAAGGAAAAATATCTAACAAGTATCCAATAATAATAATGTAAAATCTATACAATATCCATACTGATAAAGAAATCTCCCAATAATAAAATAATACTAAAAATAATCCAATACACATTCATATAATAAAAGAATAGCAAAAGTCTTCTAACTCCTTCATCTAGAGTCCTTCAGGGAAATCTAAGGATCATCTAATTGGAAAAGATTAAAAAATATGATAAAATTATTAGCCAAATATTGAACAGAAATCAATACATATATTAACAAAACATATCTAATAAAATAGAATGAATAGATAAAACATAGTGAAACGCATTCAAAATTTAATATGTCAAATGTCCAAATATAATAAATATTTAAATATAAATTTATGTATGAAATTCATAATCTATATACGAATGTTCAACAATAGTCCTACATATGAAATTGTATTAAACGTCCAAATACTAATTTTTTTTATTATAAAATGATTTCAAAGATTCAACCTTATGAGGTTGGATAAAATTAGAACATTGTATTCAAAACCAATAAACTTCTAAAGGTCAAATATTTCAAAGTATCAAATAATATCTAGGTAATATTTTTAAAATTCAAAACATGCTAAAAATTAAGAATTAAAAGATTAAATTTAAGAAAGAATTATATATTTTTTTAATAAACTTAAAACAAATCACTACTATTTATACCTGTTGGCTAGTTGTCTATTAATTTGTCCCTATAAATTGTATCAAATATCAAAGGTAGGTGTAGTTCTCAAATAAATCTAAATATATTATGATATTTTAATGTATTATATTATTCAATTTCTTACAATGGATATTAAAAAAAATAATAAATGGTAGACTCTATGCTCAAAACTCTTCTTCTCTGCAGAAAAATATAAAATTATTTACCCTATAAAAAGTATAAATATTAAATTAAATATTAAAATATAATCTGATAATAGGCATATATATATACTATCACATGCAACATCCAAATGTACAATTTTATGGCTTTTTTTATAAATATTTATATATATGAATATATTATCTCAAAATATTTACTTATAAAAAATAAACAAATCTCAAAATCTTTCTGTAAAAATTAAACAAAATTTTAAAACTTTTAGTAAAAATCATATGTATATAACTATCTATAAAGTAGGGAGATAAAAAGGTGACATATAAGTATAATAAAATAACAAATATAAACAAAACTCAAAGAAATTTAAAATAGACCAAAATTTGGGTATAAAAATACTTATCTTAACTTTTTTAATTTAACATATCTAACAAAATAAAACTCTAACTACTTCTCCTATTCTCTTTCTCTCTTATCTTTCTTTCTTTCTCTTGAAAATGGCCAAAATAGTGTACAGGTATACTTTTATAAATCAATCGGTATACGGTGCTAAATACACGCATATTCAGGCACGTACGAGCGTTATATCAGTCTCAACTCAAACATTAATATTCTGTTCAAACCGTACATAAAATGTTGTATAGATGTATATAAAGTGCCCTTCAATTTGCCCAAAACACATATGAGTGTCACACAGACGAGTATCAATCGACATAAATCTGCCACTAGCGCGCATAAGTATTACAGATACACATATTAAGTGTACAGCTTTTACTTCAAATATGTTCGAGCGTGAATCAAGGGCTATCCATGCACGGACCCTAATTCTAAAAATTAATCTTTTTAATTTTTATTATATAATTATTTTTTAATTAATTTAATATTATATTAATAATATTATAATTTAATAAATAAAAATCGAACATCATAGGTCACCTAAGAACTCTCGGACATGCTAAGCAAGTGGTGGACCCATTTCCCATAATTGACGTGCACAATATGACATGCAATTTTTTTATTTATTAAAATAAATTAAATATTACAAATATTATATATTTTAATTATAATTTATTAAAGAAATCATTTTTAATGGGCCTGATCATTATTAAAAAGAAAAATATTTAAATTTATAATAATAAATTATTTTTTTATCATATAAACAGAGAGCTAGAAGGGTACCTCGATATTTTTTGCCCATTCTGATTAATACGTAGAAAAAGGGGGAAGGAAATTATGGATCGTATCCTTCGGGAACATGAATAATTACCGCGCCGTCAATCTCTTGTATTAATTGTGAATATCAAAAAATGGAGGATTGAGGGGCGCTGGTCCGTTGAATTTAATCTAACGGGCTCTCTTTTTTTCTTTTTTTTTCTTTTATTTTTAATTTATTTAACTTTATTTTTTATATATATTATTTTTATATATTTTAATTATTCTTATAAAATATAAACTCATACATAAATAAATTTATTTACAAATTAGATAAAATTTTTACTATTTATTAAATATTTATATTTACATTTTATAAATTTATAAAATGATAAATTTATAATTATATACTTTAAAATATTATTATATAAGTATGATTATATTTTATAAATTTATAAAATAATAATTTATAGTCATATATTATTAAAATATTATTATATAAGGAAGAATATATTTTATAAATTTATAAAATAATAATTTTATAATAATATATTTTTAAAATATTATTATATTAATAAGATCTATAAAATTATAAAAAA
>JAOVVI020005211.1:0-16738 GCA_028571085.2 Nepenthes alata
CAACTCTGCTAATTGTCCAAGTAAGGGTTTCTTAACTAACCAACATCAGTTTGATCTTTTGGCATCAATTGCCTCCAAATAATCAAAATATATACCATAATAGTTAAACTAATCAATTTTTAGCTGACCTCTCTATTTATATTGTGGCCAATTATTACCATGCACATTTTACCCTAAAAAGGTGGACGAAATACAGAAAGCAGAAGCACATAATATAACTATCTAATTTTATTTGTTCTCCTCCTCTTCATGAAGCCAAGCCCTCCTCTTACTCTCTCATCTCCTCAATCTCTCTCATATTCCATTTTTTTTTAAATATACAAATTTATACATCAAAAAATATTCCGAGAAATAAATCCCAACTCTCTAAAAATTGTTAATTACTATTATGGTACATAAAATCTGAATAAAAATGTTTAATAAGCATATCCAAATTTATACGAACTAAAATCCAAGTTCTAAGCATGCATTATTGGCACTCATTGTGGGAAACATAGTCAAACAACTTATTCCTGCTTGAATAAAATCACACCCCCAAAGATCAACAAATCGATAATATTTGACAAACTGATCAACATGGTGAATACAAGAACAAATGGACAGTTGAGTCAACCGCTAAGGGATGTCCCTACTCAGGATGTCCTTTCTAAAGAAGGCCGCACTGGATATTAGAGCCCTAACCGCTAAACTTCAAGACATGTTGAAGATGCTAAAATTCCCCTAAGATAAATTTGATGACCAGACTCGTCGACCTAATAGCCATCCTCAACAAGCTTTGACCTCAAAGACAAGGTCGAAAGATAAAAAAACTGCCTCACGTAGTAGCCACTCTGCCAAAAACACCTATTGCTCCCAAGGCACAAAACTGATTTATTTCCTTCCAACCCTAAGGCCGTCAGAACTTTAAGATCAAAGAGGAAAGCTCAGAGTGACAGAATTGCCCGTACACTCGGGATTTTTGGCACTGTTCCAACTGAGAAAAGGTGTCATGCAGCAATATACCCTAAACCATCCCGGCCAGACAGATAGTAGACATATTTGTCAATCTTCAAAGTTGAGGACTTTTTTAACGCTAGAAGGATTACCACCACGGCTAAGATTCAAAGGAGCTGAAGACTTTCTTTTGAGGAAGTTTTGTTGGTTAGATGGTCCAACTTGATCGTACCATATTTACCTCAGAGATAGGGGCATAGACTTCCCCATAAGTTTAAAATTCCTGTGATGGAGCCATATGATGAAAATAACGATCCAATAGATTACCTAGACTACTTCCGCACCCCACTCAACTTCCAAACTCTAGATGATGCAGCAATGTATCTATTTCCCATTAACTTTAAGGGGAGATGCAAGGGTTTGATACTATATGCTAGAAGTACATTCCATTGAAATCAATCAAAAATTGGTCAATTAGTTCTTATTACATTTAGTCACCAATCGGATTAAAGTAAAAGCAACCTCTGCACCTGGACAGGATTATGTAGGCTCCTAACAAGAGCTTGAAATGTCTTCTAGCTTGATTCAATGCTGAGACTATAAGCATTTTAAAACTCTCCAATAAGATGAAACTGAATGCATATATAGTGACCATTCAATTAGACGACCTTTTAGGGTCATTGGTTCAGTGGGAACCTAAGACTTTTTTTGAGGTGAAAACTATCATCAGGGCATACATAAGCAAAAGAAGCAATCGACATCAAAAAGCCAGAATGCCCAAACTATGAGCAACATTTGGGACAGATTGAGGGAGACAAAAGGAGAAACAATGGCTACATTTTGAGATGAAAACACTAAATCAACCGTCTTGTAAGAACAAAAAGGACACAGCCAAATGACTTCCACAAAATGATGATGGGCAATTGATTGCCAACCAGGGATACTTCCTGGCTCATATGTTAGACCTATCAAAAAGATACATCAGTCAGGATATACCAGAGGCACAAGGCTCCTCAATTGATAATTCAGGCATCAAGGACGTTTTGAGAACAAAGTCATATATATGTGTGTGTATATATATATATATATGAGATTCAAGTTGACCCATATTAAATGGAAAATCAACCCAAACTGAAATCTAATCAATCCATGTCAGATTATCTCAAATTTGAGTCTTTTTTATCATTCCTAATGACCAAACAGTTCCCGAATAGCCCAAGGGCATGACCTCCCCTAAGAGTTTTTAAGGCAAAAATTAAATGACAACACACATTTGATACCACAATCAGGTACGTAACTGAATTGAACGAGGAATTTTCTAGAGGCAAAAGTGCAGAGAAAATGCAGGGCCCTGAATAAACGCACCACAAATCATTACCTAAGGGAAAACTTACTAATCGCCATGAGAGGATGGTTCTTCGCTGGACTAACCATAGGAGGCTGACAAAATTTACACATCAACAGAGCAACCTTTGCAACTAACACTACTACCGTCCTAGCCAAATCAGTTGCACAGAGGAACCAGATTGAATGGGGCTACCACAACAATAGTAAAGTCTTTCAGTTCTACTAACTGAGGATAGTTAAGTGACTCGTAGGGAGCTAATACGAGAAAATGCAATCTGAGACTACCTTGGCTAATTTGGTTAAGAGCATCATCTGAAGATCTTTGCTGGCTAGCTTAGCCCAGAAATTACAACATGGCCATGGATAAAAATCTTAGTATTAATATCAGTATCGGATGCATCGATATTAGTTTTGATATCAGTATAGGATGAATTAGAACATGATGAGAAAAAAGCAATATGTCGAAAAACATCAGGTATATCTGCCTATATTTTAACCATTGACTAATATATCGCATAATATGACGATATATCGTGATTTTATTATAGTATGAGAGCTGATACTGATTTATATATCAGCTGATATTCCATTGCATGAGGGTGGTAATAGTCATTTGCCCCGTGCCCCTGTTGGGCTACCAGCAACTGCGGGAACAAGGTTTTTAATGGATAATGTCAAACCGAACAGGAATTTAACAGAGTAGAATTCCAGAACCCAGAAACTCTCCAGGGAAGAGAAGAGCAAGAACTTAAATCCTATTGATAGGAAATGTAATCATGCCAAGAAAAGCAATTGTCTATTCAAACAATTTGACAACTCACGCAAAAGCGAAAAGGCAATAGAAAAAAATTGAAAAATTTATACCAACAATAACATTTAGTATCACACATTTCAGAAACACAAAATTGAGTTATCAAAATTCTGCAAAATTTGATCGCAACAGGTTGACCATGAAAAACAAGGATCTATGCAGTTAATAATGAAAGGAAAAACCTAAAATCCGCCGCTCATTCATCCTCAGCAATCCTTCCCTTCTCACTCACATAGATCCCATCAAGGAACTTCCTAATATCTTTGTTCTTCACATGGCATTTCTGTTTGAGTAAAGTGGTGAAAAAGAAAGTTCGTCAGCAGTATATATCAGTTATTGTCTTTCAAAATGAACAAGTGAATATTAACAAATACCTGATTAATCAAGGCGGCTGATCGGGAAACAAGTTCGATATCATTCCCATCCAAAACCAGTTCATCTTTCACCTTCTCAGACCGGACAATAGCAACTCCTTGAAGCATTTCTACTTTTCTAACCTGAATTAAACGAATGACAAGAAAAGGCATATCAGCAACAATACAGGCTGAGATAATTAATTAGAAATACCATGGTCTTTAACATTATCTCCAGCGACCAAAAGTGGGAGAAACAGCAAGCCATCTAGAACAAATGGGATATCACTTCACATTCAGATGATATGCAAATGCTGGTAGTTCGATCAATATAAGCAGCTAACATTAATAAATAATTTCCTGTTTACGCACAAGTCTTTGGTCAGCCACTCGAAGTGGCTAAACATTAATAAATAATCGAAACAATACATCTGAATATCATCACTGTAAAAACAGAAAGAAAAACATCAACAACAAAGATACCCAAATTTTATTAGGGATCTAAACCATCAACTGGAACAACAATGACAAGAGATCCAAGCAGCAATTCCAACCAACCAACAGATGAAAACAACAAAACACAATAAACAATACTATTCTAAGCCACTATTAATAAATAAGATCTGCAATGTTCTTATATGATCATATTAAATATAGTGCTGAAGATGAGGCAATGGTGAAATGAATCAATATATGTATAGAACTATATGCTTCAAAAGAAGAGTCCCACAGTAATGCTCAACAATACACCTTAATGCATCTATAACCTGGTCTACAATGTATGAAAACAAAAATATAACAAGAACCTTGGGCACAGTAAAAATTGCACAGTTGGAAAATTGCCAAGTAACTATCATCAAACATCAAGGAGCATTTGAAGCCTAATGTCAACGGTCAACTTCACTAATTTGTGAAGAAAGGAAAGCATGCCCCTTTCTTATTCTACTATTTCCTCAACCAGCCTTTCAACACCTAAACAAAATACCATTGCAAAAGAAACCTATGCCTATAAATGAAACAGTAGTGAATGCAAAAAAAAGAAGTTTTTGCTTTGAAACAGCCATAAAAAGCCATCATTCCTGGTAAGCATGCATACCCTTTCCTTGTTAATCCATGCTTCCGAAAATAGGAACTATGAAATACAATACCACAATAAGGCCATTTTCTTCTCCTGTTGTTTTTAAAATCAAATATTGGGCAGTCCTAAAATCAACAAAGTCTCACAACTAATTGAGCCTGAACGCATTTCTATTCTTAATAGCTCGAACCTCAAATCAAAGGTACCAAAACAACTATTATCACTAGAAACAAAAGCACGAAAGAGCAGATATTCTGCTACTCAAACTAAATCCATTTCAAATTAATTAAGAAACTGGAAAACAGAGGATGGAAATGATCCATACACAGACAAAAAACCAAAACAAAAACGATAACAGAAATTTTATTTTTCTAAAAACATGTTACCTTCTTTTCACCGAGGAAATTACGGATCTCAATGCTCCGGTTTCCATTTGTGATGCTAGCGTTGATCGGAAAGTGGGCGTACACCATCCTCATCTTGTATCGATAGCCTTTCGTGACACCGGTGATGAGATTCTCGACATGGCTGATCGCCGTGCGTATGGCGGCAGTGGCCTTGCGAGAGCCGAACCAGGCATCGATCTTCAGCTTCCGCTTTCCGGCGGCCTCGTCTTCGACAAGCTGAAAGTCTAGATTGAGGTGCTTGAAGTTGCGAGTGAGCTTGCCTCGAGGTCCTTCCACTTGGATAACCTTTGCGGTTACTTTGATGCTCACCCCCTCAGGGATGTCCATTGTTTCGGAAGACAATATAGTCTTCATTCTCTCTCTTTCCCCCTCCGCTCTCTCTCCCCGCTCTCGTCGTTAGTCGCAGCAGGCGCAACCCTAAATTGAACTGGGAGGTTAAAACCCTACGGTGTAAATGCCCGGTGCGAGGACGTGCGGGTCGTCGGGGCCCGATCAAGACCGAAATTTTTTTCGGTCCACCCATTTCCATTCATATAAATAGCTTTCCTTTATAATTAATTGTCATAAAAATATCACCACATTCACAGCCTAGAATGTCACAGTTGGCTATGATATTACAATGCTCCATCCAACCTGAGCCCGAACCCGACCCAAACATAATATATCCATTATGTAATATCAAATAATTGATAAATATAACTTTAATATATATATATATATATATATATTCTCGTTTTGAAGCAAAAGGAGTGCTTATTAGTTGCTTTGTACCTAAGAACTATAGAAATTTTAATTATTTTACAAATTAAAATTTATAATTCGATAGCTAAAAGTATTTTAAAATTTTTGCCATTTGATAGATTATAAGCTCAAGTATTTATGAGTTAAGTTACATTAGCTTAATTTATTAGAAATTGTACAAATATTAATTACCAATTGATTTGCAAAATAACGCTTAGAAATTTTGATAGACCAACACGATTTCAACTCAAGGGAATCAAATTACTCCTAATTTGGCCCTTAATTTAATGCTGCAGAACCAGAATTTACTCCTCTGTATATATATAATAATTACCACCATTCCAATCCGATTCTAAAACATATATCAAGAATCTGACTTTAATTTCACATTTTTATCAAAATTAGATCAATCTTACCGGCTCTTCATTTGAGTCTAATTTATCGTGTACTAATAAATCCGAGTTGAATACACGAATCGTGATTTTTTGCTTTCAAAGTCGAGTCCTAATTGAGACAGAGAGCAAATATAACGGTACTCCCATATAAAATAGGATTCAAATGGTTGCCATATCTTCAATGTGAAAGCTTAAGCTTAAGCTTTAATGGCCTAAAGCTTCAGGCATTCGACCTAAATCTCTATCAGCGCTGGACTAAACCACAGCCCCTTAAGCAGGCTGAAAGTGAAATCTAAACCATATATCAAAACATTCTTAAACAACAGCCTTCACCATAATCATTCCTAGTCATGCAGAAGCCGGGACAGATGCCCAGGTTCACGCATGAAAGTTATCTGGAGAAAGAAGTGAGTTACCAGAGTTCAGCGATGGCCAAAGGCGACGAATAACAGCCCTGGGGAGGAGGGTTGTGGGACGCATGGAAGAGGATCAGCGCATCACAGACTCCTTCACGAAGGAACGGCCACCTGAGCTGCAAGAAGATGAGCATAAGCACATAAGCTTGATGATGCTTGCGGTCGACTAACAGGTGGGCATCAAGGTAACTCACGCGTATTCGAGATGAATATTCATGAAACGTCGGTTTTCTTTGCTTTGTGACAAAGTTACAGAGCCATTGATAAGTTGATCTTGCTCCATTTCTACTGGCTCATATAAGTATAGCAAGGTCTGCAAGAAGCAACTGTTAATAAAGAGACATAGCTGGCTTATTCAGGCAAAGTGAAGTTTATTCGTACATTTAATATGGTTAGTGTTATTCTATTTAACTGACAGAATTCAATATTCCCAATAGAACTAACTACCATTGAATACATAATCTGTTCCAGCCACACAAAAAATCAAATTTTCAAGCTTTACATGTTTATGGTTGCAATGAAACAAAGATGCATATAGGCTAGAAAAAGGCTACTCTAAGTTAACAAACCAACAGTTCTTTAAGTTTAATTTGTAAGATATCAAGAGTAAAGTTCTTGAGCCTTGATGTACGGCGTCACCGATATTTAGCTTTCTCTTTTATTTCAATGTCATGACATAACGTAGAGAGAATTCCTTTTGCAATTCAATGGAAAAGAAATAGCTAAAACAATGTTCCCCATTGACAAACTGCAGAGGAATATTAATCATTCCACCTTCAATTCCAATCACTAAAGCCTTCAACTTTCATTGTCTGGAAACTGCCACAAACAAAGAAACACACTTGATGGAGGACTGAGTATTCAAGTTGAAAGCTCAAATTGAAGAGCATTGAAAATATTCTAAGAAAATACAAGTGATCTGGTTTTAGTAAGCAAGATAATTTCTCAGTTAGTCAGATAATAGTAGAGTTCGGTAGTATTGTAGTTCTTCTTTTAAGATTTAAGATAATTGTTGAAAAGTCCTTTGATTGTCTTAGATTCTAGAATCTATGAACATATAGCCCAGTACTAGTAGTGAACGGAGGCCATCAAGTCACACATAAAACTATGTTGACTTCCAGATCAACCATCTTCAATGAACATAAACCAATAAATCAAAAAAAACAATTTATCAGCTGCCTGAACCAAAATAATGTAACATTTGAATCAAGAAATCATATACATAGTAACATTGTAAAATGAAAGAAACCTCAAAATAAATGCTTTAGTGTAAGCAGTAGAATCCACCAGGAATGGGAAATTTGGAGAAATTTGTCACATTTCTTTTGATTTCATCATAAATTGACACATGCAGATACTATCGAACATGAAGAAGCAGTTGAATATCCACATGAGAATACATCATAATGGGCACAAAAACCATTGTACCTGCTGCCAGTGTGTTGGAGGATCCTCTGGGGAAGTGGATAGAACAAGTGCTTCATTTGGATTTGCCCGTTTCTTTCTCAGGTTACCATCTACCGAACCATTATTTGAAATCTCACTAACCGAGGACTGAGCATCATTGTTGGTAGGAAATTTTACAGGCCCATGAAATTCAACATCAAACCAAAAAGCAAATCCATGGAGTGGAGCTGTACATCAAAGAGAAACTATATGTCCGACTTTTAATGAACAATACAGTTTAATCGGTTAAAAGTGACTTAAAGAAAAGGGAGGGAATTATGCCACCCGATAACTAATGTTGGAAAAAGTGGAGAGAAGAGCAGGGATCCTGAATTCCCACTAGGCCACTTCTAAGTCTATTCAAAAGTGTGACATGTGAAAATAAGTGAGGACTACTTTAACCTAAGTACAGTACTTTGACCTTACTAGCATGAAATAGCAAAAATGCACCATATCCCCGGGTACAAGTAACAGTTATCAGCAAACAATGTTACAACATTCCTTCCCTTTTCCCTTTCTTTCTCTGCTTTCCTCTTTTACGTAGCCTTCTCTCCATCCACTATATTATACAAAAATGCACTTAAAAAACCAGCAGTTCGCAATCTAAAGCAGGTATAGAAAAAGGGTACAACACTGGGGAAAAAAAAGACAGATGAAGATAATTTACAATGAATTATATGAAATAAAGGTCGGTGGTGACAGCACAAGATGCACACACACAAACTATGTTCTAAAACAAAAATTATGCCAAAGAAAAAATAAATAATCAAAAAATAAGTATGGGTAGACAAGCTATAATCATTTCGCACCTGACAAAAACTAATTACATCAAAATATTATATCATAGAAGTCTCCTTAGAGGAGGTTAGAGGAAAAAAAGAGGCATTTTACCTTGTATCATGGACTTGAAATTAAATTTTGCTGTAACAGATCCTAGTTCACTCATTGTAACTGTATAGCAATCCACATGCTTTACCTGCAATAGTGACAATGTCTTTGCAATAAACAGGAATGTTTCAGTTCCTTAACACACTCTCAAAGAGAATTCTGAATGTACCTACTAACCTCCCACAAATACACACTAAACTTTTTTGGGATGTTGCATAAAATTTTAATCTCTTCATCCAAAATTATCCAAGATTCCAAGTGTATTTCACCAAAGAGAGGGGGGAGGGGGGTTGGGGAAAGCTATGTGAGTGTAATTTTATATCAAAGAATGTGTTGAAAGGTGGGAAAATTCTCAATAGACCGTGGATAGAGGTTGCTAGCCTCATCTATCAGAGAAGTCTTGTCGCACAGTGTTATCTTACAAAATCTATTGAAAGACAGATGGCCAATATTCCCTTCATATGGCAGTTACGGACATTAGATGAAAAATGCAAATCCCCGGAACTCTAGTAGTGTATCCCAAGGAGGCACTATGAAAATAGGTTTGATTTGCTTCACTTAGGAGAATTTCTAACAATTCTTCTTTTTATTCATCAAAGCTTATAGCACAGCTTAAGCAACTTCATAAAATATAAAGGCATAAATAACAATCGTAAAATTAGAAAAAAAGAACAGTACTCTCTCATAACTTCTCACAAAACAATTTAAAACAACACAAATTTGCAAGCGCAGTCATACCCCCTCAAGAATGAGCTTAGAGGAAATGGTACGGTTAACGCATTATGGTTTAGAGGTCACGTAGAACCATGGAAACCTCTTTGCAATATAAGGATAAGATTGCGTACATCTTAACTGTACCCAGACCAGATCATGTGAGAGCTTAGTCATCACCCCTCAAAAAAGAGACCTAGATAAATACATTATAGAAGCCATTCATTGCTTTCACAGCTTTCCTAGGACGAGCAGTGAACAAAAACACTCACGAACAATGAAGAGGCATGCCTCGCAAAATCTAAAGTTAAAATTGCTGCCTTTTTAGCAGCCTGTTTACATGCTTCTCCAGCTCTTTTCCGTATACAAAAGGCACTGCTTAATTAAGAATATTGGCTTGTTGACTGCTTGCCACAGAAACAACAAAGGAGAGAACAGAAGTTGAAGCGGAAACCAACTGGCAGCCAGTTGTTAGTGCTTGTTAATCAAATGAGAATCAGAGTGCATGCCTTGCCTCTAGTTGATAGCAATACAATACAGACATGGAAAGCATTAGAACATTTCTTCCAAAAGAATGGTTTCTTTAGTTTTCTCCCAAAAATAGAAAACATTAGGACAAAAAATGGTTTTCCTTGAAAAACATGGAAAGCATAAAAGAAATTAACCATGCAGACATTTATTTACACAAAAGAAGTCATATATCAGAGCCTCCTAAAATTGGCATGCAAGACCGAGGTCAGAAAGCCAAATTTAATCAGTCATACTCTCATTCTCCCCCTTCATGTCAGATCTAGATCATTAATTGTCAGTTTAGGCCCCGACAGACCACATCTACAGAATTTGAAATCGATTTTTAAAGGATTCTAATCCAAAACAATTTGAAACTGCAGCTTGGGGATCAATTGAATGAACGAGTGAAGCAAAAGCCTACAAGTCTAGGTAAAACTAGTAGACAGCTTGCCAGATTTGAAAGACAACTGATTTAATTATTCTATTCAAGGCACAGTTTAATATGGCAGCCAAGGAAGATGATGTGGTGACAGAATGCATGCTTGATTGAATGCTACTAGAATCCGAATAGAATACTGTGCATTCTATTCAGTTGAGCTATAGAATGGCCACAAACAAATGTTCTAATAGGTGAGGGGTGGTGAGACTGAGTTGGCAATAGGTCCTCAGATGTTACATAGTCAATGCTAGACTGTGGATCAGAAAAAGCCCTTCTAAACCACCACATCCATCCAAAATTTAAGGGAAAGCACCTATGCATTTGCAAGGTCATTATGATTGGCCAGAAGTCCCTTTTTTACTCATAAACTGGAAGGCAGACTGTTTGGTGTCTTCAGTTTTTATTTTTTGACACAAGCAGAACACTTGGATTTTTCAGTGCACACAGTGGCTTCTGAGGGCTCTAAACAATATAGTTATGTGTCAGAATCCAGAGTCTCTGCCACTTGGAGGCTCACCATGAATGACTGTTTCTTTGTGGTAGCAGCAACAGGAAAAGATAGTCACTCGACTTTGAAAGTCATTTCCAACAACTGGTGTTATAACAAATCTGATTTAGTAACAACAAATCCCAACTGGTTAAAACATAGCAGAATTGGAAAATTAATGGACTCACCACATGAGGCCACGCCAAAACATTCTGACCAGGTATTATCTCCACACTAGGCTCTTCAAATGCACATTGTTTGGCCAGTGGCACCATAGCAGACACTACCACGCACAGAAAAGATTAAAAAGGGAAGGCCCAGCCAAAAAATCAACGGGAAAAGGGATAAAAGTCTAACAAGAACAATACTAAAACCATATTTGATGAGCAAAATAATAATCCAAGGGCAACACAATCATATTAACCATGTAATTAAATGAGAGAGTTTACCCTAAAACACATGAGGAAGGATTGGGGAGAGGAAATCTTCTCCAAGAAAGTAGGCACCACAATTTGCACAAACACTCAAATCAGAAGCAATGATCAATGTGAACACGGTATGTGTAGCAGTTTCACCAAGCTAAGAGGAGAAGCAAATATGTATTGCATAACCACTGGCAGATCTAGATAGACTCCAACGGGCTCAATTTACCCACTGGAGAAAAGATATCCTTTTTATGATAGAAGATAATTTCATCCTAAGACATATTTGACTCCACCAAAGTTTTTATGTTGTAAATCTGCAATTGATAATCTCGAATATAAAAAGAGTAGCTTAGGATAAAATAGACATTCCACCCAATAAAAAATCAAACCCTCTTATAGCATTTCGATCAATATGACCTCACATATGATATTTACTTCTATATTCTCTCTCTACACTCCAAACTAGCCCACAAACATCTTCTCATCTATTCAATCTTCATTTTCAATAACCTTCATTCTTAACTTTTCATCATACCATTCCACAAGTGAGATAAAGAAAAACTTTGAAGGTGCGTAGGACCTTGATTCAGAGAAAATGAAAGAAATTGTTTAGAGCACACAAAAAAATTTTGGACTTATCAAATGTTTTCTGTTGGATTTTTTTTTTTTTTTGTAAACTTGAAATTGTGTTTTCTCTTATAAATGAAAATATTACAGTGAGAATTTTTTTCTTAAAAATGATTTCTATGGCCTAAGCTGACATTTTCAATTGGATACCCACTGATGTGCTCGCTGGATTTGGGGATGGTGCATCTCCATAGGGAGATACACCAAGTACATCTCACTCTCATCCGTTGGATGAAAAAATTCAACAGATAAGATTTAAAACTAAAAGAAATCATCTAAATGGTGATTTTTAAAAATTTACTATTGTGTTAAATATTCATTTAACGTTAATAGTGTAAAAAAAAATCTATAAAAAATACTAATATGCAATTTTCTTATATTTTCAATTGGATACCGACTGATGTGCTCCCTGGATTTGGAGATAGTGCATCTCGATAGGAAGATATACCGAGTATATCTCACTCTCATTCGTTGGATGAAAAAAATCCAACGGAAAAATCATATAAATAGTTATTAAAAAAAATTGTGTTAAATATTCATTTGATGTTAATATTGTAAAAAAAAATCAATAAAATTTTATTATATCTTAAAATCTCTACCATTGAATTTCATTCAATGTGAAAATGGGACTAAGGAGATGTATGGCCCCCAAATCCTGTGCTCCCCTGCATTTTAGTTTTATACTCCAATATTTCAGTTCGTTGTCCCCACGCTGTTGAGTCCAATTTCTAAAGCTAGTTGTGTGGCTAGAAGAACAAGTAGCAATGAACTCCACCCTATTCAGTTTTGTAACTCAATGACGTGCTATTGACACATTCTTCCACTGCCGAAGTATGGGAGCTAAGCAATATGGACAAAATACAGAGACTACAAACTTGTACCAAAATGACTTCTAATATCCCCTACCTGTCAGTCACTTAAGGCATGTCATGAAGAAAAGATAGGAGAAGGTATATGACATGAAATATTAAACAATAGGATAGGATTTTCATTCCCTTCAATGTTAAATCATCACACATATAAATGGCCACTTTAAGTAAAGGTCTTACTCAGTAAAACAGTGGAAAACTGACATAACACATGGGCAAAGTCGCAAGTTCGACATCCACACACATAAAGAAACCTGAGAGAGGGATAACAAGGTTATGACATTAAGTTGAGAGTTTTAAGTAATGTGAGCTGTACTTACTATCAATCCCATAAACATTCCGCCAGAAATCAATGCTTTCCCCATATCTATCAGGATGAGTAACTGGTGCCATATACAACTGCAAGGAATGCATATTCAAAATCAGTGCATCATATGGAGTACATCCAGCAACCAATTAAAAATGAGCTATGCCTAATGCAAGGATTCAACTGAATCAATTTAAACCAAGTCGATTAATTAGGTGATTCACTTAACATTTTCAGGCATGAATTTTGATTACTGCAATATTCTTTGCATTTGGAGGTACAGCTTTATATCCAAGGAGTCAATACCCACTTAGATTGTAGAATGACAATAGGAGTGATTGGCATCAAACGTTGTGAAGCATGAAGGCCACCATTGCACTTGGAATATTTGAGAACAAGCAGCATAGGATTTGTCCCTTTTCAACTCCAATAAAAGATGAAACATAAAGCATTAAACAAAAAGAAAATCATGAAAAGTCTTCACTGCCCGTTTCAGAGTTAATGGAGAAGGGAAGCAACAAGATTAAAAAGGTTAGAATAGATTGGGTAGGGAAGGATATTTGAAGGCCACCATTGCACTCAGGATATTTGAGAACAAGAAGCATTAGACAAAAAGAGAAACAGGAAGGCCACCATTGCACTCAGGATATTTGAAAACAAGCAGCATAGGATTTTGCCTCTTTTTTCACCCCAATAAAAGATGAAATATGAAGCATTAAACAAAAAGAAAGACACAAAAAGTCTTCACTGCCTGTTTCAGAGTTAATGGAGAAGGGAACAACAAGAATGAAAGGTTAGAATGGAATGGGAAGGACAACAAGGAGAAGATCTCTACCCAGCTTGGGCATCTTAAAAGGAAGGTGGGAGGGAGGGGGGAGAAAGATAATTATTGTCAGTTTACATTAGTACCCTCAGTTAAGGAGATTGAGCCAACAGTGTGCTAATACAAGGGTAATTATGGAACCTCAAATTTCATATTTCAGAAAACCATTGATTTCCACCACCACCCCCTACAAACCTTCACCTCCTTAGAAAATGCTCCCAAACAAGTGAACCACCTCCCATCTCTCCTCGCAAACAGGCTGTTAGAGAAGCGAGGTATCAAAGGACCCAAAGAAACTGCAATATTCACTCAACTGAACCACAAACATGGATGGGGGATGCTGGATATATGCTGCAATGGCAAAAGTCACATACTACATGTACAATTAAGGGAAAAAAGATAGCTAAATATTTCCCAACCTTTCATCCGAAATGAGCATGTGATGGACAAGAGAATAGTTGTTCCATATCTCCCCTTGAACTAGTGTCCCTGCTAATCCAATCCAGATTCTTGATATATTTGTACTCCTGATCACAGCAATTTGAAACCCAGCTTACCAACTGCAACTGGGCAACCCAAACTCCTCAAAATTTTGGCAAAAAATTCGAAGGAGAGAAGGTACAAAAGAAGTATTAGAGTCTACTAAGTACCATTCCGGGCAGAGAGCGAGAGAGAGAGAGAGAAATGATGTATTTGATGACTGAAGCACACTAAAATTACAAAGGCACTCTAGCTGGAGTGTGGTCCCTTCCTGCCTCTCTCCCTCCAAGAGAACGAGCCTTCCACTTTCCGTTTCTTATTTTTACACATGCAAACTTTACCAGAATCCAAAACAAGGTTTTCCAAATCTCTTCCTCTTACAAAATTCTTGGTTTGAACTTTCTCATAGGTCCCAATAAAACTGTTGGCTACCTTGGACTAGAACCTGGAAAGATGAAAGAAGAACCTCACTTCTACATCTTCATAAGAATTTCAAGGGTCTTTTCCTTAAGTATCTTAAATGGATACTGGCACAGTAAAAAGGTTTGATCCCAGTCCAGATGGCCATCAAGCCTTGGGATGGTGGGTGTTTTTGCCTCCTTGAATATTCTATACGTAGAAGCCTGGGAGACCGCCATTGTGTCTTCAAATAGGTCACATGCTCCCACTTACCATGCTGTTTAAATTTCATTCAAAGGGAAAGAAGCTACAATGCAGTAGTTATAGATGGAGGAAGAAAGAGTGGAAGTTTCTGCTGTCCATATGTGGGTTGGCACCTTGGTGTTGTTGGAAGCAGTGTGACAGTTATCATGCCAAGCAAATCTTCACATCTGGTCATTAGAGTATAGAAATAGAACTATGAATTGTGAATTGTGAATTGTGAATTGTGAATTGCAGATATTTTGGTGCACTTGTGAATTGTGATGCTTTATAACGTGGATGTGAGGCATGCTTTCTTGGTGAAATGCTCAGTTCAATCAGACATGATGCTCATGTTCATTGTGATACCTTCTTGGGCCTTTTTTGCTCAAAATAGCAGCTAGGAACCTAGCTTATGATAATAGGCATTCAACAAGAGATTGCATCACAGAAAAGGACAGTAATATATCAAAATGTTCTCTTAATATATGATTTCATTTTTTAATTTATTTTTTTAAAAACTATATAAAAATATTATTTCAAAACTTAAAAACTAATATTCTAATAAGGAGTATTGTTTAAAAATATCTTAACATGATTGATGCGTCCTTAAATCCGGATTGTTGTACAGATTAAAGAATCTCCTGATCTTCCACGACGAGTCAAACTGAGACGGATCCGATTTTCGTCTCCGATAGCTTAGATCCTACACAACACAACGAACAGACAAGAGGCCATAGAATTGGCGGGACTCACTTCCGGTATATCATCCGACGCTCAAATCAGAAATCTTTTTACAAGAAAAGAAAGATGGAGGATATAAGGTGCAATAATGCATGAGTGAGGGGATTGAAAGTGACAGCGGAGGTCTTGGCTCAGGCGGTTACGCTTGACGAGGAGCGGCTTTGAAAGAGAGAGAGAGATAGTGAGTGACTTCCCTATATGTATGAACCAGTGGCTTTAAGAGCAGGTGAGAGCTCTTTGTTCTTTCTGGGCAATTGAAGATAAGGATCGTTCTCCCCTCTCCATTAGGGATGAAGGGATATTTGTAATGTTGGCGCCGGTTCAGCCTGACTTGGACACCAAGGCTGGTAATAGCTGCCCTACGAGAATTCGCCGGGCTGTCCAGGTGATCCTAACAGCCGGCAATGACAGTTGTCCTTTTGGAGAAAGTCGTGTGACTGTGGGTGATTCTCCTAAAACATTCGTCAGGCTACCTCAGCAGTTATTGCAGGTGCTTCCCGCATATGCACGCTGCCCTAATCAGGCTGTCAGCTACTGAGTTGGAGGGCTCCCTGTGCTGCAATTAGCCAGCTCATATGGGGCTGTCTGCAAGGCATGCTCGGTATCTGTCACCACCTGCCCATCATGCGTTGGGCTACAGTCAAACCTACTGCGGCGTCTTCTAGGCTTTGTGCCTCACTGGATCTCGTTGGGCTTTAGCTCCCGGGCACATCGACGGATGGGCTTGATTTTGGGTCAGCCCATAAGATTACAGGATCCATCAATGATATATATACCAATAAAATATTATCTACATCCAAAAAATAATTTTTTAAAATTATAAAATATTAGATTTTATATATCAAAAAATTTAGAATTTATA
>JAOVVI020005212.1:0-16738 GCA_028571085.2 Nepenthes alata
GCTGCTGCTTCTTTGCCTTTTCTTCTTTCTTCTATATTTTCCACTTATCTACTCATCATTGTTGAGTAATTTTTCCTCAAACTTGTGTGATAAAACCGAGGCCACTATCTTACTTCAATTCAAAAACTCCGTCATCATCGACCCTGATAGTCCTATGTCTAGTCTTTATGCAAAAACAAGGTCATGGAAGAAAGGTACTGATTGCTGTCAATGGGATGGGGTCACGTGTGATCCCCTAGCAGGCCATGTGATTGGGCTCGATCTAAGCTACAGTCAGTTTATTGGACCTATGACTTCAAATAATAGTATCTTCCGGCTCCACCATCTCCAAAGCTTGAATCTTGGGTATAATAATTTCAATTCGTGCATTCCACAGGAACTTGGTCTGCTCTCGCGCTTGGAGTACCTTAATCTTTCTGATTCAGGATTCTTTGGCAATGTCCCTTTGAAAATAGCACAACTTTCTCAACTTAGGACCCTTGATCTCAGCTATAGTCCTATTGCAATGCCAAATTTTGGAGAGATCATAGCAAACTTGACTGAGTTAAAAGTGCTTAGTTTAAGTGCAGTAGCCATTGATTCAATTGTACCTCAATCGTTATCGAACTTGTCTTCCTTGACATCTCTCCGATTAACATTATGCGGTTTGCAAGGTAAATTCCCAGACAACATCCTCCAGTTGCCCAATTTACGGGTTCTTGATGTCTCGGATAATAAACTTCTCTATGCCAATTTCACACGATCTTCCAACTGGAGCAGTCCCCTTGAGGTATTGCGACTCGAAAAATGCTCTTTTTCTGGGAGATTACCTGATTCACTTCCTCACCCAGAGTCTTTGAGGGATTTCTCCGTTGGATACTGCAATTTTCATGGAAAGATTCCGACTTGGGTGTGGAACATAACGGAGGCAATGAATCTTGACTATAACCATTTCAACGGTGAGCTGCCCTCTGCCATAAACATAGGCAGTTCCTCTCTTACGAGCATTAATCTATATTATAACTCATTGAGCGGGATGTTACCATCTTGGTTGTTCAATCTGCCATCGTTGCGAGAACTGCACCTTCGAGGCAATCAATTCAGTGGTGAGTTGAATCACACCAACAGCAGCAATAATTTGCTAAACACAATCGATTTGAGCTTTAATAAGATATATGGATCAATTCCTATGGCAATATTTGGTCTTACGAGCCTCACACAACTTGACCTTGGATCGAACAAGTTAAGTGGCAGTATTGAGCTTGATAGATTTTCCAAGCTTAAAAATTTGAGTTTTCTTACTCTATCGGCCAATAATCTGTCAGTAATCACGACTAAGGAAGATGCCAACTTTACAATCACCTGGCCGCAGCTACGTCTTCTACACCTATCATTTTGCAACATAACTGAATTCCCAAGCTTCTTAAGATCCCAAGAGAATTTGCAATCGCTTGATCTGTCCAACAACAATATTCAAGGAGAAGTCCCTAAATGGCTGCACGATATGGCAAACGAATCTCTGAATTATCTAGATCTTTCACAAAATTCATTAACAGGAGGTTTAGAAGATCTTCGATCTTGGCCAAATT
This sequence comes from Nepenthes alata, assembly GCA_028571085.2. NCBI lineage: Eukaryota > Viridiplantae > Streptophyta > Magnoliopsida > Caryophyllales > Nepenthaceae > Nepenthes > Nepenthes alata. Next base: position 1,569 of record JAOVVI020005212.1, read on the forward strand.
TGCAATATATCATACTCCATGCAAACAGGTTGCAGGGACCGATGCCGATTTTGCCTCGCTTAGTCTTGATTTTTAGAGCGTCAAATAATAGATTGACCGGAGAGATTCCCTTATCGATTTGTGACTTGACCTTCTTCCTTGTCTTTCTTGATTTATCTTATAACCGATTAAGTGGTGAGATGCCGCAATGCATGGGGAACTTCCGCATTTTGGAGTTGTTGAATTTGCGCTCGAATAATCTTCATGGTTCAATTCCTTGGACCTTTGGAATCAACAACCCGTTGACCACTCTTGTCTTGAACGGAAATCGATTTGAAGGACGGTTACCACGATCTTTGGTTAATTGCACGTATCTCAATCTCCTTGATTTAGGAAACAACAAGTTCAATGACACATTTCCTGACTGGTTGGGAGCTCTTCAAGGGCTCCGGATCCTCATCTTACATTCTAACAATTTCCATGGTCGTGTGAGAACATCCAAGGAACAACAGCCGCCATTTCCAATGCTACAAATTCTTGACCTCCATGATAATAGCTTCAAGGGTATCTTTCCAAGTAGGCTCCTCAATGACTTTAAGGCTATGATAAGGGACGATGGAAAAGATGATGTGTTGCAGTACATAGGTGTTGACATACCCAATGGTTTTGAACTTCCCTTTGAGGATAGGATTAGCGGATACTCTGCCGTTCGGGACTCGATTGCACTTACCTTCAAAGGTATTGACCGTGAATTAAATGGAATATTAACCACCTTAGTAGCCATAGACCTTTCCAGCAACAGATTTAGAGGGGCGATACCAAACTCGATCGGAGAATTGGTTTCAATGCGATGGCTCAACCTCTCTCACAACAACTTCACCGGTAGCATCCCACCATCTCTTGAAAATTTGAGTGTGATTGAATCTCTAGACCTTTCATCGAATCAACTTACTGGAAAAATTCCTAAGGAATTGGTAAATCTTCATTTTCTCGTAAATTTTAGTGTCGCAGATAACAAACTTGATGGGGCCATACCCCATGGTGGGCAATTCGATTTGTTTGAAAATAGCTCGTACCTTGGAAATATTGGTTTATGTGGGGCTCCATTGTCAAAGAAGTGTGGGAAAGATGGTTCTCTGCTGCCACAACCACCTCCTGCTGAAAATAATCCCCCATCTACAGATTTAGATGAATGGAAAATCATTTTAATGGGGTATGGATGTGGATTGGTAATTGGCTTAATTGCTGGATACTACATTTTCCTTGCAAGGACTCCTGTATGGCTATTGAAATTAATGTGCCGAATTAAGCTTTTCATGGCTCGACCTTCCAACTAGCGACAGAGATGGCAGGGAGGATGAAGAAACAAAGGAGATTGGAAGGCCACGCGCTTGCATTTGCATTCTAGCAATGTCATACAATATGTTGTTCTATACTATTTTGAAAGGGGCGAAAAAACTTTGCCTAATTTTAATAACTTTAGAGGCGGGACGGTCTCAATATAAGTTGGTTTAAGGAAATAATTAAGTCAATTTAGCAAATTTTATTTGAAGTAGAATTTTCGGATTTACATTAATTAGAAATATATTAATTATAATAAATATTTTTGATGTAATAATTTTTTTTTAAAGTGAAAAAATTGAAAAGACTCTAATCTTTCACCTTATAATGAGATTAAAGCCCATCAACATTATAAATTTTCTAATATAATAAATAAATTTGTACAAGTAAAGAATTAGTGAAGAGGCACGAATTCAGGGGGAATTCAAATCCACACTAAGCCGGCCAAAGTTATAGTAGACATTCTAATTTTATCCATATTTAATATTTAATTTAAGTATTATAACAAAAATTATTAGGTGGGGAAAAAAACTCCATGTGGTAAATAATTTTAAATTTGCGCTTTTTTTATAAATTACTTAAAAAAAATGCTAAAACAATTCCTGCTAAATTGATGAAAGTTTGGGCACATTCGGAAAAAATTATTGAACGTTAATTTCAAATTAAGTTAAAAAGTTTGGGTTTCAATTAATTACGGACGTAGTTTGATTAAGTTTTCTATAAATTGTTGCTAACATTTACTAAATTTAATTTTTTTAATCCTAATTATTAACTTGATCAGAACGAAATAAGAAGGATTGGAATTAACAATAATTAGATTCTTTTTAAATGATTTATAAAAAACTAGTAGCATCTTTAGTAAGGAAACAATAAAATTTGAACATGACGACAATTTAATAAAACAAGTTCTTACGTTTCTAGTTTTAGACAAGAATCGACATAAGAGAATCATAAGAATGTTACTTGGATAAGCCAATTAGCTTGAATATGTCAAGATATAAACTCCCAACTTCACCGAAGTTTCCGCAGTACTGGCCCATCTTAGATGATTCTCGGCTCCTTTGGATTCAACAAACTATCAATTTCAATGTCATGTAAAGAGAACAACAAATTTTAAATCATACTAAGTAACAAAAATATGTAACAATAATAACAAATTATAAGTCGCATAAAGTATTGTTGATTATATAAATCTATTTTTATAATTTTATTTGAGATATTATAATATTTTATGATAATAGAAATATGTTCAGAAAATTTTTTATAATTTTATTCTAAAATTTTCTATATCTTATCTATTTTTTGTTCCCTTTAATAGCAACAATTCACATTTTTTCAATAGGTGTTTTATTTGATATATATTTTAAATATCTGAACCATATTAAATATTATTATATTATCCTATTATATATATATATATATATTAAATGTTTACAAATAATATAATTAATTATTTTATTTTTTATGTACCACACATAAATTTTAATATCCTTATATTTACGATGCTTTTTTTTTTTATTTATGTTATTTGTTTGATTGCCAAATAATATAACTTTTTTATAATTCTAAAGCCATGAAAAAATAAATAAATTTATTTTGACGGGAAAGATTTCATGAAAATGATGGAAGAAGTTTCCTTTGAGATGTTCTTGAGACCACCAGCTTAGAGAATTTTCGTGCACCTCTTAAAGTCATATAAAAAGCTAAAAATCAAGTGTTCTTGAAAGGGATGGATGAAATTTCCTCAAAAATATTGCTAGACCGTCGGTTTAGCGTGTCTTCTATGCACACAAACACTATCCGCAACCTTATCTATTATTACTATTCCCCCATAATTTAAGGTATTAAAATAATAGCTTGGAATATTAAGCTGCTTTTTTTTCATTTTCTCTTCTTTCTTCTATATTTTTCAGTAATCTGTTAATCAATTTTGAGTAATTTTTTTTTATCATGAATCTATCATATAGCAAATCACTAATTTTGATGATATAAGTTGACCATTGATTTTGTTAGATTATGCTCGCTTTGGGCTAATTAAATATAAGCCTATAACTCTATAGGCTAGGCTAAATGGCATATGAGTGACGGTATTTTTTATTTTGTTTTTAAAATTTGCTTTGTTGAATTTTTATTATAGTCTTCTTTCCCTTTTTTTTTAATAATAATTTTATATGACATGCAAACTGTAATTTTGTTTTTCTTTTATCTCCAACAATTTTAAGGCGATTTGTATTATTCTAGAAATCATCAAATTTACTCTAATTGTTTGAATAATGTCATTTCTTTTTGTTTTGTAAAATTCTTTTATATATGTTCTACTACATGGGCATTTTTTCTTCATTTAGTAGAAAAGAAGTGACCACTTTTCAAAGGTTAGGTGAATGTGGAATGATGCCTCTTCAACTTGATCCAAATGAAATGAGAATAAAATAGAGATAAACTTTATGACCGAATAATTTTACTATTTTTTCCCTTTTTTGTAAATGAACTTAACAATAATTAGATTCATTTTAAATGATTTATAAAAATTAGTAATATGTTCAGCTAGGAAAGAATTAAGCTTAAACACGGTGACAACATTAGAAAATTTATTGTTTACGTTTTTGATTTTGAACAGGAATCGACACAAATCAATTATAAGAATTTTGGCCGGATAAGTTGATTAGCTTGAACATGTCAATATATAAACTCCCAACTCAGTCAAAGTTTCCACAATGTTGGTCCATCTTTGACCATTCTCGGCTCTTTCACATTTAACAACTATCTAATTCAAAATCATATAAAAAGAATAACAAATTTTAAGGCATACTAAGAGACGCAATAAAAATAGCAAATTATAAGTCACACTAAATGATGCTAACTATATAAATCTGTTTTTGTAATTTTATTTGGTTTATTATAATATCTTAAGAGAATAGAAATAAGTTTAAATAATTTTTTATCATCACATTCTATGGTTTTCTAAATTTTACCTATTTTTTATTTCCTTTATCAGCAACAATTCATATTTTTTTATTAGGTGCTTCACCTTAAACGTTATTATATTATACTATCTTATATATATATATTTTAAATTTTTATAAATTTTATGACTTCTTATTTTATTTTTCATGCACTACACATAAATTTTAATATTTTAATGCATACAATGCTTATTTTTTTTATTCATGTTATTAGTTTGATTGCAAAATATTATAAATTTTTTTTTCATAATTCTACAATTATTGAAAAAAGAAAATTTATTTTGGTGAGCAAGACTTCATGAAAGTGATGGAAGAAGTCTCCTTTGAGATGATCTTAAGACCATCAGCTTAGAAGACTTTTGTGCACCTCATAAAGTCATGCAAAAATTTGGAAATCAAGTCTTCTTGAAAGTGATGGGTGAAATTTCCTTAGAAATGTTGCTAGACCACCGGCTTAGTATGTCTTCTACGTACACAAATACTATCCACCCCCTTATCTATATATACTATTCCTTCTGAACTTAGAGTAGTGCAATAATGGCTTACATTAGTAAGCTGCTGCTTGTTTGCCTTTTCTTTTTTCTTTTATATTTTCCACTTATCTACTCCTCATTCTTGAGTAATTTTTCCTCAAACTTGTGTGATAAAGTTGAGGCCACTGCTTTACTTCAATTCAAAACCTCTGTCCTCATCGACCTTGCAGCTAGTCTTATAACTTGTCCTAACTACTACAGTCAAGCTTCTTATGCAAAAACAAGGTCTTGGAAGAAAGGCACCGACTGCTGTCAATGGGATGGGGTCACGTGTGATCCCCTATTAGGCCATGTGATTGGGCTTGATCTTAGCTGTAGTCAGTTTACTGGATTTATGACTTCAAATAATAGTATCTTCCGGCTCCATCATCTCCAAAGTTTGAATCTTGGGTATAATAATTTTAATTCCTACATTCCACGGGAACTTGGTCAGCTCTCGCGCTTGGAGTACCTTAATCTTTCTAATTCAGGATTCTTTGGCAATGTCCCTTTGGAAATAGCACAACTTTCTCAACTTAGGTCCCTTGATCTCAGCTATGGTCCTATTGCAATGCCAAATTTTGGGAAGATCATAGCAAACTTGACTGAGTTAAAAGAGCTTAGTTTAGGTGGAGTAGCCATCGATTCAATTGTACTTCAATCGTTATCGAACCTGTCTTCCTTGACATCTCTCCGATTAAGAAATTGCGGTTTGCAAGGTAAATTCCCATACAACATCCTCCAGTTTCCCCATTTACGGGTTCTTGATGTCTCAGATAATAAACTTCTCTATGCCAATTTCACACGATCTTCCAACTGGAGCAGTCCCCTTGAGGTATTGCGACTCCAAAATTGCTCCTTTTCTGGGAGGTTACCTGATTCGCTTCCTCACCCGGAGTCTTTAAGGGATTTCTCCGTTGAATACTGCAATTTTCATGGAAAGATTCCGACTTGGGTGTGGAACATAACGGAGGCAATGAATCTTGATTATAACAATTTCAACGGTGAGCTGCCCTCTACCATAAACATAGGCAGTTTCTCTCTTACGGCCCTTAATCTAAATTATAACTCATTGAGCGGGATGTTACCATCTTGGTTGTTCAATTTGCCATCGTTGCGAGTACTACACCTTCGAGGCAATCAATTCAGTGGTGAGCTAAATCACATCAACAGCAGTAATAATTTGCTAAACATAATCGATCTAAGCTTTAATAAGATATATGGATCAATTCCTATGGCAATCTTTGGTCTTACGAGCCTCACACGACTTGACCTTGGATCGAACAAGTTGAGTGGCAGCATTGAGCTTGATAGATTTTCCAATCTTAAAATTCTGGGTTACCTTATTCTATCAGCCAATAATCTATCAGTAATCACGACTAAAGAAGATGCCAACTTTACGATCACCTGGCCGCAGCTACGTCTTCTACACCTATCATTTTGCAACATAACTGAATTCCCAAGCTTCTTGAGATCCCAAGAGAATTTGTATTGGCTTGATCTCTCCAACAACAATATTCAAGGTGAAGTCCCTAAATGGTTGCAAGATATGGGAAACAAATCTATGAATCATCTAGATCTTTCACATAATTCATTAACAAGCGGTTTAGAAGATCTTCGATCTTGGTCAAATTTGCAATGTATCATACTCCATGCAAATAGGTTACAAGGGCCGATGCCCATTCTGCCTCTCTCAGCCTTGATTTTCAGAGCATCAAATAATAGATTGACTGGAGAGATTCCCTTATTGATTTGTGACTTGCCCTTCCTTATCTTTGTTGATTTATCTTATAACCAATTTAGTGGTGAGATGCCGCAATGCATGGGGAACTTCCGTTTTTTGCAGTGGTTGAATGTGGGCTCGAATAATCTTCATGGTTCAATTCCTTGGACCTTTGGAATCAACAACCCGCTGACCACTCTCGTCTTGAACGGAAATCGACTTGAAGGACGGCTACCACGATCTTTGGTTAATTGCACATATCTCAATCTCCTTGATTTAGGAAACAACAAGTTCAATGACACATTCCCGGACTGGTTGGGATCTCTTCCAGGGCTTCAGATCCTCATCTTACATTCTAACAATTTCCATGGTCATGTGAGTACATCCAAGGAACAGCAGCCGCCATTTCCAAAGCTACGAATTCTTGACCTCCATGATAATAGCTTCAAGGGTATCTTTCCAAGTCGGCTCATCAATGACTTTAAGGCTATGATGAAGAACGACGAAAAAAATGATGTGATGCAGTACATAGGTGTCAACATACCCAATATTTTTGAACTTCCCTTTGGGGACAGGATTATCTTATATTGCACCATTCGGGACTCGATTATGCTTACCTTCAAAGGTATTGACCGTGAATTAATTGGAATATTAACCGATAGGATTAATAGATGCGCCACCGCTCGGGAGTCAATTGTGCTTACCTTCAAAGGATTTGACCACAACTTAACTGGAGTGGCAACCACCTTAGTAGCCATTGACCTTTCCAACAACATATTTGAAGGGGCGATATCAGAGTCGATCGGAGAATTGGTTTTGGTGCGGTGGCTCAACCTCTCTCACAACAACTTCACCGGCAATATCTCACTATCCCTTGGAAATTTGAATGTGATTGAATCTTTAGACCTTTCTTCGAATCAACTTACGGGTCAAATCCCTTGGGAATTAGTAAATCTTCCTTTTCTCGAGTCTTTTAGTGTCGCAGATAACAAACTAGATGGGCCCATACCCCATGGTAAGCAATTTGATTCGTTTGAAAATAGCTCATACCTCGGAAATATCGGGTTGTGTGGGGCTCCACTGTTAAAGAAGTGTGGGGAAGATGGTTCTCCACCACCACAACCACCTCCGGCAAAAAATGATCCAACATCTGCAAATTTAGATGAATGGAAAGTCATTTTAATGGGGTATGGATGTGGACTGGTAATTGGCTTAATTGCTGGATACTATATTTTTCACGCAAGGACTCCTCTATGGCTACTGAAATTGATGCGCGAAAAAAAGTTTGCGATTGCTCGGGCTTCCAACAAGCGGAAGAGACGGCAGCAAGGATGAAGAAACAATTGAGATTGTAAGGCCATGTGCTTGCATTTACATTCTAGCAATGGTATACAACATGTTGTTTTGTACTATTGGGAGAAAGGAGAAAAATCTTCATCTAATTTTAAAAATTAGCTTGTTCACTGAACGGTCTCGATATGAGTCAAGCTTAAGGAAATAATTGAGTCAATTTGATAAATTTTATTTAAAATTTAAGAAAATAATTGAGTCAATTTGGTAAACTTTATTTGAAGTATGATTTTAGGTCTGATATCAATAATAAATATATTAATTATAATTAATTTTTTTATGTAATATTTTTTTTAATGTGAAAAAATTAAAAAGTCTCAAACCTTCCACCTCATAGATTAAAACCTATCAAAATTATAATTTTGCTAATATAATAAATAAGTTTGTACAAGTGAAAAAATTAGTGAAGAGGCTTGGCGTCATGGGGGATTCAAAATCACGCTAAGCCAGCTAAAGTTACAGCAGACATTCTAATTTTATCCATATTTTATATATAATTTAAGTATTATAATAAAAATTATTAGATGGGAAAAAAAAAAAACACCATTTGAAAAATGATTTTAAATTTATGCTTTTTTATAATGACTTTTTTTAAAAAAGCTAAAACAATTCCTAAAAAATTGATGAAAGTTTTGGGAAGATACGTAAAAAATATTAAACGTTAATTTCAAGCTAAGTAAAAACGTTTGGGTTTCAAATAATTACGGACGTAGTTTGAAACAACTATCAGAAGGAATTATCAAAACATATTCATAGAAAAATTGATTACGTTTTCTGTAAATTGTTGTCATCATTTAGTAAATTTAATTTTTTTAAAACTAATTATAATTTTTTACCCTTTTTTTCTTTTAAAGAATCATTGACAAACACCCGGAGCAATTCTCTTCTGAATCGAAAATCTGGGAAAGTTTTCAGAGTTTGTTGCCTCAATATCTCAAAGCGATAACTGTGATTGTGAATTTCAAAAATCTAAGATTCCAAAAACAATAATTTTTTTACCCCGGATCGATTCACAAGGTATCATCTTTCCAGAGAGAAATGAAGGCACAGAGACAGTGGGAGGAAAAAGAGAGGTGGAGCTCAGAAGATAAGAGATGGAGGGAGGAGGGGCATTTTAGTGAATTTTTATTACATTTTTATCTCATCAGAGGCTGAAATCTATTCGAGGTATATTTAATCTTTTCTCCTGTCTGCTCTTCCTCTGTTTATATGTTTTTACTTCGAAGAAAATGTTTTTTGTGTTTTCACTACTTCGAAAGTGTTTTATGTGGTTTTATTCTGATTTTTCTTATGAATATTGTGCTTCAAGGAAGTTGGGCAACCGTGGATTGACAAGGGGAAGTGTTTTTATTGTGTCTATATTCTGGATTTCACTAGAATCCAATTGTTTTGGATAGTCATGTTAAAAAGAACCAATTATTTAAGTTTGAACAGAACCAATTGTTTTGGACACCTTATATTATGTACTCATAGATATCAGCTCTGGAGTTCATTTACTGAATATATGAGGATCAGCAAATCAGTATCGGCAGCCGTGGTACCTCCCACCCCGACCATCAGTGATCATGGACATCCGATTTCCGGCAGACGTCGAAGCTTTAGACATTCCAGTTGTCTCCTAAAATTAGGGATCATTTTTTTCTGTTATTTTATTTTGTTAGTTTGTTAGGGTTTAGGTTAGTTGGTTATTTCCTTCGGTTAATGTTATATAAATCGTTGCGGTGCTTAATGAAAAGGAGGAAAAAATGCTTTAACTCAAATCCTCCTCTCTGCGTCTCTCTCTCCTCTCTGTCCTCTTTGTCTCTCACTCTCGATCCTTTCCCCTTCTTCCCTTAAATTCACCTGCACCCCTCTTCCTCGCACGGCTTCGCGCCTGTTACACTCACCATCCTCCTCCGCTGATCTCCGCTCCCGTTGCAAAGTCAGTCATCGTCGCCGGCATCACCATGGAGATCGTATCACCTTAAGCTCGAACAGCTCATGGGTAAGGCAAGTTGCTCTCTCTTTTGCCACAATTAGTGTAGTTGGATCAATATGCATCTACAACAGGTGTAAAATCTCCGCCTCCCGCTAACGCATTAAGGTGTCCCATCGGCGGAGGCGAGCCTCCATTAGGCACAGTCCCTCTTGTAGCTGCAAGTGAACGTGAATGGTCAAGATGAAGATAGCAACAAGTATGGAAAAGGAGAAGCAGCAAGATCTATACCTCAGCGAAAGGCCACTCCTCCGCAGTGGAATCAAGAGAAGTCACGCATAGAGAAGCTAGAGGAGAACCACCGTGCGATGATAGTGCCGCATTGGAGCTTGGAGCCAAAGGCGTAACGTCTAAATCCTCCGTGATTGCATCCGGCTGGGACAAATCTCGAGTGTCGCCAACCGCAGACTCACCCTAGATAGCCCCCTCAACCCTTTTGACGACTCTTGGCTCTTCACTTGTCGGTTGAGCCTCGCACTTGACCAGGGTTGGGGCCTAGGCGAGCTTGCCCAATTCACCAGCCTCTAAAAGAGCAACATAAAGCAAGTTCAGGCGGGGGTCGGGCATAAAAGCAGGAAACCAAGGCGGCTTCTCATACAAACTACGGTAACCAAAGCAGATTTCGTGAGTATCCTCAGCTTTGAACATTGGAGAAGAGTTCCCTCCAACTCCAGCTTATGGCAACGAGTCTTCATGCCATCTTTGAACTCTCACAATGCTCAACTCGTGAAGACGATTCGTGAAGCTGGACGTAGAGAGCCCCCCGTTTATAACCAGAAAAGGAATCAACGGGCCATCAATGCAGAGGCTAGCACTTGCTAGCATTTACTATAGATAATCGCTAGGTGTAAAGAATCAAATCTTGCCTCATTGAATAGCAAATCAGCAATGCGCTTCGGAAAGGAGCACGCGTGCAGACCTGAAGTTGGCATCCCATCAATAAACATGCCGAGTGTTGATGAGTTAGGCTTCCTTGCATGGTGGGCTAATCATGGGTTTGGAAGAGAACAGGACGGCCTAGAACCCGGCCCGTAGGAGTATCAGCGGCCCAATAGGCATTTCATAAGGCCCAAAGGAGTATCAGTGCACCAAGACCAATTCTTCGGTCAACTCCGGTATTGCCCCTCTAAATCTGTTGATGGAAAGGTTACCGTTGCTAAGGTGGTTGAGATTCCATTTAATTCGCAATCAGTACCTTTAAAGGTAAGTGCAATCGAGTACTGAACGGAGATTTCTACATAAAAAATTTTATCTTCGCCAATCGAGTCTAGAAAGAAAGCTTCTACATTATAGCCTACATATTTGCCTCTGTACTGCAATGCATCATCATTTTCATCGTCCCCCATCATAGCCTTAGATCCATTGAGGACCCTACTTGGAAAGATACCCCTGAAGCTACTATCAGAGGTCGAGAATTTGCAACTTTTGAAATGGATGCTGTTCTTTCTTGGATGTTTTCATGCGGTCATGAAAGTTGTTAGAAAGTAAGATGAGGATGAGGAGCCATAGAAGAGCTCCCAACTAGTCAGGGAACGTGTCATTCAACTTATGGTTTCCTAGATCAAGCCATTTAAGTTGTGTGCAATTGACCAAAGATCATGGTAACTGCCCTTCCTATCGATTTCTGTTCAAAACAAGAGTGGTCCAATCATTGTTGATTCCAAAGGTCCAAGTAATTGAACCATTAAGATTATTTGAGCCAAAATTCAACAACCACAAATAGTTGAAGTTCCCCATGCATTGCACCATCTCACCACTCAATCGATAGTGAGATAAATCAAGAGCTATAGGAAAGGTCAAGTCACAAATCGATAAGGGAAACTCTCCGGTCAATCTGTTCTTTAACACTATGAAAACCTTGACAAAGAAATGCAGAATGGGCATCTGTCCTTGTAACCTGTTGGCACAGAGGTTGACATATCTCAAATTTGGCCAAGATCGAAGACCCTATAGACCACCTGTTAATGAGTTTTGTGAAAGATCTAGATAATTCATAGATTCATTTCCCATATCGTACAATAATTTAAGGATTTCACCATGAATGTTGTTGTTGGAGAAATCAAGTATAAACAAATTCTCTTGGGATCTTAAGAAACTTGGGGATTTAGTGATATTGCAAAATGACAGTCTTAGAATATATAACTGCTGCTAGGTGATAGTGAAGTTGGCATCTTCATTAGTCATGGTTACAGATAGGCGGCCTTCTGAGCTGAAAAATTCTATCAAGATCAACATTGCGACTTAAATTGTTCAAACGAAGCTCAAGATCATTGAATCTTGTAAGACCAAAGATTGCCTTAAGGAATTGATCCATTTATCTTAAAGCTTAGATAAACTGTTTCCAATTAATTATTACATTGTTGATGTGATTCGACTCACTGCTGAATTGACTGCCTTGGTGGTCTAGTACTTGCAACAATGGAAGATTGAACAACCAAGATGGTAACACGCCGCTTAGCAAGTTATCATTCAAAAGAATGCAGCAAGAGAAGAGAGAATGCATGTGTTTATGGAAAATGGCACCTCACTGTTAAAATGGTTATTACCAAGGCTCATTACCTTTGTTATGTTCCACACCCAAGTCAGAATTAGGCCATAAAAATTTTAGTGTGCAATAGAGAAAACCCTTAAGCACTCGACGTGAGGAAGCGAATCAAATAATCTCCCAGAAAAGGAGCAAGCCGAGAGTTGCAATACCTCAAGAAGACTACTCCAGATGAAGATTCTGCGAAATTGGCATAGAAAAATTTATTATTCGAGACATCAAGAACTCGCAAATGGGGCAACTATAGGATGTCATCTGTGAATTTACCTTGCAAACTGCAATTGTTAATGATTGAGGCACAATTGAATTGAGGGCTACTTTGATTAGATTGGGCTCTCTTAACTCTGTTAGGTTTACTATGATCTCCCCAAAATTTGGCATTGCAGCATCAGCGCGGAGATCAAAGGACCTAAGTTGAGAAAGTTGCACCATTTTCGAAGGGACATGGCCAAAAAAAATCCCAAAAAAAGAAAAAATTAAGGCACTTCAAGTGACCAAATTCACGTGCAATGTACGAATTGAAATTATTAAATCCAAGATTCAAGCTCTAGATATGGTGGAGTATGAAGATACTGTTATTAGAAGTCATAGGTCATGTAAGCTGATTGTAGCTGAGATTGAGCCCAATTACGTGGCTCGCTAGCAGATCGCATGTGACCCCATCCCCTCGACAGTAGTCGTATCTTTATTCCATGACCTTGTTTTTACATAAGAAGCTTGACGATTATCAGGACAATTTGAAGAACTCTCACAGACAATGAGGATAGAGTCTTTAAACTGAAGTAAGGCAGTGGCCTCAACTTTGTCGCAAAGTATGGGGAAAAATGCAATAGCCAGATTTTTATTTAAATTATTTTGGTACTATTTGTTATTTTTAGTAAAATGGATACATTAGGATTAATTACATATTGTTAAAATTTGAAGGAAATCAGATCAATTCTAGTGGTAGTGCCTGACGCATTCCAAAGGCCGCGCTCAAGCGCTAAAAGTTGTGGGCTCAACGCTCGAGCAGTATCCTAGGTGGCGCTTGAGGTGCCATTTCCCGAGAGGCAGGCACCCGAGCCGTGTCTGATGGTGTGCTTGAACGCTGATTTGAGTATAAAAAGGGGAGGAAGCGTTGTGTATTCCATTTGTGCAAAAGAAAAGAAGAGAGGAGAGAGAGAGCGAGTGGAAAAAGAGAAAGAAGGTACATTTCATCTATTTCAGTGCATCATTTTGTTAGAACTTCTTAGTATTATGTTGATGCAATTATTTATAAGCTATATCCTTGCTCAGTTTTTGTATTTGATAATGTTTTCTTATGTTTTGGAGATTTTATTTACTTACATGTTACTTTTATTCACCCTCTCTTTTTTCTATGGACTTGCATGCGATATTTATTGATTGATTTGTGGTTTTAAGGTTATGTGATTTTTAGATAATTTTATTATTTTATAGAAATCTAAAAAATATTTAAAATTGTATATGTTCGTATATTAGTATGTTTATATGAAAAAGGACATGAAACCTGCATAGACCGTGAATTGGTCCACATGCAAGCTATAGGGAATGAAGCCACTACCTTTGTGATTTTTTATGCGATCCAATTTGATATGTGATATGTTGCGCTTCTCCTGACGGGGAGATTGTATTTCTGATGGAAAATTATGTGATATATGACACTCTTTTTTGCTGGCAGGAAAAGTCTTTGTTCATACTACATACCCCATATATATTTTAATGAAAACCATTGTAAGATAATTAAATATAAAATTAATATATTCATATATCCTAATATATGTATTAAATTTGAAGATTACATCCAATATCACCGGTAGCAAAACATAGTGAGCTCATTCCATATTTATGGGAGACATTGTTCATAGATGGCACAGATTGCTGACCTAGCATTTGAATCGCCGGCCCAGGTGGGTTGACCGAAAATCCTTAAGCTGGAAATGGACAATGAGGGTTGTCCTGCAGCGCTGCGCACGAGGGCAGGACTTGCTTTAACCGTGGCGCTGCGCCAAATAATACCCTCGATCGCGATCTCTCTTAAAATGGTAACTCCAACTTAGTGGATCTCTTCCAAAAGCAACTTCCATATCCGCCGCTTCTAGCATTATCGAGAAGAAGGAATGAATCTTCTTGGCTGGCCACGATTGTTATAATTGGCACTCTCAATCCCGGTGACAACCCGGCAAATATGCGCGGACAAATGTCAACCATCCTTAGTGCGCATAACAGGGCCGAGCTGGCTCAAACATAATAAATAACCCTGGCTCCCACAGGTGGGGGCATGCACACTAGCAAAGACACGGAAGAACAACTCTCTATCCAAAAAGCCTTCGAAAGAGATTCTCTCACAACTCTCTCTCTCTCTCACCGTCTTCAAGTCGCTCTCCGTCAAGCGTAATGACTTCTCCCGAAGCCGTTCCTCTGCCAGACGAACCCAAACACTCAATCCCCGAACCCGTGCATTATCCGTGCACTCATTCTTGTATCATCGCATCTTTCTATTCAGTTGGAGAAATATTATTAACTTGAACATCGGAGAATATACTAGAGAGCGAATATCGTCGATCCTTTGATTTTTCGTTTGTTCAGTTATAGTGTGCAAGAGATCGGATGTGTTTTATTCGACTCGCTTAGGAAGATCGAGTAACTTTCTAATTTACGCAGCAACCCGGATCCAAAGGACGTATCAAATATGTTTTGAATAAATTTAATTTATAATTCCTTCTAAGAACTGTTTCAAACTACGTCCGTAATTATTTGAAACCCAAACGTTCTAACTTAATTT
>JAOVVI020005213.1:0-13922 GCA_028571085.2 Nepenthes alata
GCAACAGATATATTTTGGCAAGTCATCCCGATTTATTATTTGATCGTATTAAAAAAAATTGTATTATTATACCACATAAAAATATTAGTTTAATTTGAATTAATAATAATAATTATCTATTATATTTTTTTAAAGCCATTTTAGATATTCGATACTTTTAAAATTTTTACAAATATAATATGTTAAATATTTTTTTATAAATTACTCATTTCTAATCATTAACTAATTTAATTTTAAAGAATTATCATATACCATTAAATTGTTTTTGAAGGGGACAACAAAAGCTAGAAACAATAATGATATTTGGGGCAACTTATAATTCTAATATTTTTGGACAACTAGTAATATGTGGTATAATCAATACCAAAGTATCAAAATAATTTTATCAAAACCTTTTGCCATTCAAAATTTTAAAAAATATGTATTATAATCAATAATTAAAATTTTAAATAATAATAATGTATAATTTATAAATAAAAAATAATAAAAAAATATATCATTAATTTAGTATCACTTATTATAAAATAATAATGAAAGAATGCAGAGAAACTGCATAGATATAACGAAGGTGTGTAAGATATTTATAATTTTAATATTTTAATTTTTATGTTTTATTAAAAGAAAAGACATCAATATGCTTTGTTTAAAATTAATATGTATGATGGGTACGTCAATGATGGTTGGCGTAAGAGGGAGAAATGGCACAGATCCGTAGCAGTCCATTTGTGTCTGGACGGTCAACACTATCCGTTGATCGGATGAAAGGGCTAATGAACCAGTGAAAGTCCAAGAGTAGGACGGTCAACTTGAACCAAAGATGGTCAACGCTTTCGTTGACCGAAAATATGACAAGTTAACCGGCTGATGACCAGGCCTCAAGTGGGCCAAACCCAATTAAGCCCACTTGCCCGTCATCGATTAGCAATAGTCTTCTCTCCTAATTTCACGCTCTCCATAAAAGGTATCATCCATTGTAACGGTTGCCCCTAGAATCAGTGCACATCCCAGAAGAAAAGCACCATAATCCTTTCCATGTCTGCTAAAAACCCTAACGGTTATATAGCGCAGAAGGAAAGCTACCAATCCAACGACTGTAATTGCAATAAAACCTCAACGACAGAAAAGGCAGCGATTCCAACAAAGCGTAGGAATCAAGTCCTTTTGTATAAAGAAGGCAGCCCAGCACAGTGACTAGAAAAGGTTATGGAGTTCTCACTACAAGGCGCACTCTCACCTAACAACAAAAAGCTTCATATTGCTAAGTTCTCACGCTTTTGGTATCATAACACACACTCTCTTTGCTACTACGTTCCCAGTGAACATGGTACTTAGTGTTTTTGCTCCTCACGAGCAACACAAAACCCCTCAGCTTAACAAAACTTGTACAATCTCATTACATCTCTTTACTTACACCTTCTTAGTTCGAAAGCTATTTATTGACTTGATGCCGAAATATTTTCGGTGGGGGTAAACTCTCACCATCATCTCACCTCTTATTCACAGTTGTGGTGTACAAGATCTAGACTCGGTGGACGGTGCAGGACCCCTACGGATGGATTGATCTGAATCTGTTCAAAACTTGGACCTAAAATGCATCATTGGCGCTATCTATGGGAAGCTTACAAAAAGCCAACCACTTTTCTCCACACTTTCTCTTAGTTTTACCTTTCAAGCCAGTGTCATCAGTTAGAATGGTGAACACTAGAGCGCAAGCTAGCGAGCCCGCAAGAGACGTAGCCTCACCCAACTAGAACCACACTGCTGGTAACCTGGCTAATGAAGTGGTAAATGGGGTGCTCACACCCTTCTTTCAAAATCTGACGGAGCACATGAGTAGTATGAACAAAATGCTCTAAATGCTATACTTCTACCAGGAGAACACGCAGCAGGGGGCTCTGCTCCCTGCGGCCCCTGATCTGACCTCCCAGTGAGGAGGCTAGAAGAAAAAAAATACCGGCCAAGAAGACTAAGAGGCCGGCCAACACTCAAGCTTCGGAGGCCTCACACGCCTAAAGCTGTCCAAGGCTTGAAGGACGTTTGGATAGTAGGACTCCAGAGGAGAGTCCAGAATGAAGGAATCTCCGTTACTCTCGGATGGAGACCGGGCCCTAAGCTTAGGAGGGAGCCTCCTGGGTTGTTAGATCCACTGGTGGTAATATCCGGCCGGTTACACGCCACCCCGAAGAAAAAATAGAGTTGGGAACTTACCTCAACACCAAGAGATCTAGCAACGCCGCCTGGACAGATCCAATGTTGGAGAAGATCTGGAACCATGTGTTGAAGGATGATGAACATGCCATAGATCTGGACAGATCTTCCTTTATGGTGGAGATCTTGAATCGTCTCATACCAACGAAGTTCAAGATGCCAACTCTTGACTCTTATGATGAGAATGTTGATCCCATGGATCACATCGATAATTTTTGCACCCATCTGGGTCTACAGGGGTCGAAGGACGTAACAATGTGCCGCTACTTTCCTCTTACACTGAAGGAGATGCCCACATATGGTTCCACCGCCTCCCATCAGATTTGATTTGGAGCTTCCGGGAGCTTGCCGACCTCTTGTAGGCATAATATGCTTCCAACTGACGGGAAGAGAAGCTGCCATGACTTCTCTCCCACTCCCAAATCAAGAAGAAGTAGGGAGAGAATCCATTAAAGTTTCGGATCACTTTGTTGCGGAAGCTAGAAGGATCCCCAGGCGGCAGTTTCATCTCCACATTGACATACGTGGACATCTTTAGGTATTTGATGTATAAGAATCCGCAGACCTTTCAGCAAGCGGAATATATTACAAAGGTCTACGTAGTGGCCAAAGAGGCTAATGAGGTTAAGTATCTCAAGAGGACCGAACAGCCTCACTTTTTCCCAGTGGAGGGAAAAAGGAAGCACAACGGTGGTGATCATCCCTACAGGAAGCAGCACAGGATCGAAGCACTAGAGCGAATGGACTATAGGCCGATTAACCTGATGCATCTAACCAACACATGCTCCAATGTCCTCATGAAAATCCATAGGGAGAAGTTCATTAAGTGGAAAAAACTACTTAAGAAAGCGGAGGGAGGAAATCCAGCTAAATACTGCAACTTTTATCGATCTCCCGACACTCCACGGAGGATTGCAAGACGCTTTAGCGGGAGATTGAGAAGCTCATCCGTAGAGGCCACCTCACCAGGTTCTTTAGGAAACCTGGACAGAGCTTTGGCACCTCAGTCAGGGAAGGACCAGAGCCTTCTCAGCCACCAAACCAGGTCACAGCTGGAGTGATCAACATGATCACAATCCGACCGGTCAAGACCCCAGCGGATCATAAGAACTAATAGATTGGGTGAAAGAAGCTACGCACAGAAGACAATGTCATTAGCTTTAGTGATAATGACATTGAACATGTAATCTCCTCCATATAGATCCTCTTATTGTATCCATGCTCATTTCAGATGGTAGTATCGATTACAACCTGAAATGAGTCTTTATCGATAATAAATGTTTCAGTGATTTGTTTTATCTTGATACCTTTTTTAAGCTTGGTTTGAAAAAGAGTTAGTTAAAACCTATCGAAGGCCCACTCTACGGCCTTGACAACGAGCCAGTAGCCATCCAAGGAACGATTCAATTGGAGGTCACCCTAAGCACGTACCCAAGAATGGTGAGTTGCACACTCACCTTCTTAGTCATTGACCTTCCTTCCGTATACAACACTATATTAAGCTGCCCGTACTTAATAGCATTTGGAGCCGTCACTTCAATATTACATCTCAAGATGAAGTTCCCAATAGCCTACGATATTGGTGAAATGCTAGGTGATCAAGTCACTGGGCGGACATGCCACGTGTCCTAGATTGCTCAGAGTGGCAGCACCAGAGCGGCGGGAGAGCTTGACCATCGAGATGAAGTAACTTTGCAGTAGGCGCAATCTGGTGAGGCAACCGATCTAATCCTACCAAATCTGAAGGATCTAGAGAAGTGAGTACAGGTAGGGGGCTCACTCACTAGGACACTGCGCGACAAGCTGATAGCGTTCTTACGACAGAACATTAACGTCTTTGTGTGGACTCCAACTAATATGCTGGGAATTCTGCCCTGAGTTAAGGTCCATAAGTTAGGCCTTGATCTCGACAACAAGCCTATCTGGTAGAGGCGGAGAAACCACTCCATGGAGAAACTCATCGTCATTCAGGAGGAGGTAAAAAAGCTGCTAGATGCCGACTTTATTAGAGAAGTCCAATACCCAAATTGGCTCTCCAATATCGTCTTGGTAAAGAAAAGTTATAAAAAATGATGAATGTGTGTCGACTTCATCGACGTTAACAAAGTCTTCCCAAAAGACAGCTTCCGTTTACCCTAGATCGACCTGTTGGTGACTTGACATCTGGACACGAGCTACTGAGCTTCATGAATGTGTACTTGAACTACAACTAGATTCGGATGAGCCTTGAGGATGAGGAGCAGGCACCTACTATTATAAGGTCATGCCTTTTAGTCTAAAGAATGCGGGTGCCACTTATTAGAGGCTCGTGAACAAGAAGTTCGAGAAGCAGATTGGCCGCAATATAGAGATATACATCGACGACATGTTCATCAAGTGCATTTTTGGAGTATCTTTAGGAAAATTCTTGGGTTTTATCGTCTTTCAACGAAGGATCGAGGTAAACTTGGAGAAGATCAAGGTCCTCACTCACATGACTCCGCCATGGAGCCTTAAGGATGTCCAGAGGCTAATCGGATGACTCGCGACTTTGTCCCACTTCTTGGCCAAGTCAGGAGATAAGTATCATCCTTTCTGCCAGGTTCTAAGGGGGACAAAAGCGCATGGATTCCAGTAGACCATAGAATGCCAGGTAGCCTTCGTTGAATTTAAGTGGTACTTGGCCTGTCCATCATTTCTAACATCATCAAAGGATGGAGAAGAGTTGTACCTCTACTTGGTAGTGTCAGAGGTAACTCTAAACTCTGTCCTCATACGCTAGGACTCCGACTTTCAGGGGCTGGTCTACTTTGTGAGCAAGATGTTGACCGGCACAGAGATGCATTACCCGTGTGCAAAAAAGTTAGCCTTAGCTCTTGTCTTCTTTCCCCGGAAGTTGGGACCTCACTTCCAGCCTCATCGCGTGGTCATTCTGACTGACCAGTCACTAAAGAGCATTCTCCGAAAACCTGACATTTCTAGACGGCTATAAAGTGGGCTATAGAGTTGGGAGACTTTAATATTGAGTTTCGGCCTAAACTAGCCCTCAAGGGGCAAGCTCTTGCCGACTTCATCGTCGAGATGACGACACCAATTTTCAATGAGTAACCCACTGAGGATGCCGAACAATGTGGTGAAGAGCCAAAGTGGGTTGTTAACGTGAATGAATCGTCTACAAACTTAGGCAGCAGTGCCGGAGTGGTCCTAAGGACCTTAGATGGGACTGAGGTGAAGTACTCCCTTAGACTTGACTTTTTGACCACCAATAACGTTGTTGAGTACGAAACCTTATCAGCCAAGGTAAGACTTGCCAAAGAGTGCTCCGCCAAACGGTTGACCATTTACAATGACTCTAAGTTGGTCGTTAACTAGGTAAATGGGAGCTTTAGGGCGTACAACCCTCACTTAGCCAAATACTTGGCTAAGAAAAATGATGCCGTCTGGAGATTTGACAAGTTAAACTTAGTCCACATTCCTAGAATTGAAAATTGGAATGTCGACCAACTTGCGAGGGCAGTGACTGCTGAAAACACAGTGCAGTACTCGAGGAACATATGGGAAGTCCAGACCATTCCCAGCATTGAGGAACAGGAAGCAATGTAAATCTTCGACACATAAAATTGGATGATGCCTTACCAAAAGTATCTAGCAGACAAGGCACTATCAAAGAACGCAGATGAAGCCAAGCGGATCAAGAAGACGGCCGGCTGGTGCACCATAGTTGAGAGATAGCTATATCACCATGGTTACTCAACTCCGTACCTCCGGTACCTTATTCATGAGGAGGCCGACTACGCCTTGATCAAAATCCACCTTGGGATATGCGGATCGCACATCGGTAGCAAAAACATTTCGTTCAAGATCGTGAGTCAAGGATATTACTCATCAACAACGAAGAAGGATGTTGTTGAATTCGTTAAGAAATGTTAGAATTGTCAACTCCACGGCAGTCTTCACCATCATCCGCCTACAGAGTTGAGATCTATTCAAGCCCCTTAACCATTTGCGTAATGGGGGCTCGATATTCTCAACCCATTTTCCATCGCAACCGAGTAAAGGAAATTTATCATTGTAGATATCGACTACTTCACTAAGTGGGTTGAAGTTACCCCGCTGACCATGATCACCGAATACAATGCTCTAGAATTCATCTGCTAGAGCATAGTCAGCATATTTGACGCCCCTGAGGTCATCGAGACTGAAAATAGGATCCAATTCTCATGAAAACACTTCACCGAGTATTACACCGGTCTAGGTATCAGATTTGTCCACATTTCGGTGGCATACCCACAAGTACATGGATAGGTGGAGCTCACAAATTATACGTTATTTCACGGTTTAAAGACCAAGTTGGAGGACGTAGGGGACTCTTGGGTTGACAAGCTACCTTTCGTCCTATGGTCTTATCGGATGATTTCAAATGAACCGACTCATGAAACGCCTTTTAGCCTCTACTATGGGATTGAAACGATAATTCCGATTGAGATTGGGCTTCCAAGTCTTAGGGTCAAGTCCTTCGACCCATAAGGTAACTTATAGAAAATTAGGGAACACCTAGACATGTTGGAGGATGCCCACGACACTGTCAGCATGCAGAGAGCAGCCCACCAGCAATGAATCACCCACTATTACAACAAGAAGGTAAAAGTGCGACAATTTGAAGCTGGGGACTTGGTCTTGAGAAGTATCGAGATTACGGGTAAGACCGCCAACCGGAGTAAACTCTCCCCGAATTGGGAGGAACCCTTCCTAGTCTCAGCCGTTCTGCGGAATGGAGCCTGCAAACTCCGGATCCCAAGCGGCAAGTTAGTTTCATGGACGTGGAACGCAATCCACCTGAAGCACTACTTCCAGTAAGGGTACAGGAAGGTCATCCATGTGTATACTTGTAAATATATATATCGTCATTAATAAACAAAAGAAAATATTATTTTTGTTGTACTATGTTGTTTATTCTTTCCTATTCTATTCTATGTGTGTGTGTGTGTGTATTTTTAGGATTATATAAGTGACCTAGACTACCCCTAAGTCAGATAAATTTTTACCTACTCGTAACTAAATCCTGGTCATCCAGGCAGCATATAAGCAGTCTTAACTAAATCTTGATAATTCAAGCGGCTCATAAGCGCTCAAATTAAACTCTAGTCATCTAGGTAGCCAATTGGCGGTCAAACTAAATATTGGTCATCCAAGTGGCCCATAAGTGGTCGAATTAAACCCTGGTCATCCAGGAGCCCTTTGGAGATTAAATTAAACCTTGTCATCCAGGTGGCCCGTATGCGGTCAAAATCTTAGGGGGTTTAAACAGTATATGTAACAACCTCCTTCACAGGGAGATAGTGTGATTAGTCAAGGACTGTCAACAGGAGTAAGGCATTCTGTCCAAAAGCTGGCGACCCAAGTTCACACTTGGGTAGTGCCACCAAGCCTCTACTCACGTACGAGCATGGAACTGGCTTAATGCTTTCTCCATAATGTTTTTTCCAGGACTTAAGTCCATCAGAAAGCGTCAGACGCGTCTTAAATAAGGTGGACAGCTAGCTTCCGTGCAACACGCCAAGTCAGCCGGTTAACACAATGACAAATAACTTAAAGATGACGACAAAGGTGAAGACACACGACATCTATAAAATAATCAATTTATTGATTATGCCTGAATATTTAAAACTACATATAAAAAGCGTAAGGTTATAAAAATCTATGGTGGGTTGGAGCCCCCAGGAGGAGGTGGCGGTGGCCCCTGACCACTTTGGGCCAGCTCCACGAGGTTCTCACGATACTGGGTAGAACGGTTTGTTGGGTCAAAAACATCAACTAGAAAATTAGGTTCAACCAGCTGTGTAATGCGCCGTTAGAACTGTACGCCTTCCAACAACCTTGCCCACATCATCCCAGAAACCTCATGGGGACGTATATGAGTGGATAGCTCATTCTCCAGAGATGTGATTTGTCGTGAGAGTTGGTCAACGCTCCTCACTGCCCAGCCAGCTTCCTCTCTCAACTTGGTGTTCTATTCTTTCAGTCTGGCGTTCTCCTCCTCCAGACTTGATAACAAAGTTTGAAGAGCAGCTGTGTCCTCCTGGTGCTCTGCCTTAAGCAGCTTCATTTTCTCCTCGATCTAGGCAACCTTCCTGTCATGGTCATGGATCACTAGGTCCCACTGTCACAGTCCCTTGCTAATTGCATCGGTTATTTTCTCCTCCTACAAAAATAAAAAATGCTAAGTAACGAGTAACGGAGGAAGAAAAGGGAAGGAAGATTTTAAAGGTTTACCTTCCAGACTCTGTGCACCGGCCTCATTGTCCTGCTACGAAACCTCTGGCCGGGCAGCGAAGGACTAAAAATAGTAATCTCCTGGACAGGCTCAGTAGAGGCCTCTACCGCAGACTCCCTTGGTAACTTCTCAATAAGGCCAACCGTCTCAACATGCTCTCTGATGGCGGGCTCCTCCATCAGCTCAATGCTAATGTCAACGGCCTTTAAGGGCTTTCCGACGGTTGGCATCTCAGGTATCTCCAGGAGCTCTCCGGAAGCAAGCTCCTCGGGCACATCTTGGAGCTCTCCGGTAGCAGGCTCTTCAGGCTCCACAGCTGGCACGCTAGGCTGCTCAATAGCCTACATTGCTGGAAGCTCCGTAGGTAACTCCAACTCCACAACCAAGTACTCCACCTATAGTAGAGCAAGAACAATGCAACCCACAGCAGAGCCCAGTCTGGCACTAAACACCTCCACAGCAACCTCGACAACGCCTACACCAGAGCTATCTCTGACTCCTGTTAATTGGCTAGCCAAAACACACTCTAGCGCCGTGAAAGAAGAAGAAGAAGGCATCATCGTTGTCGCCTTCTTCTGTCTTGGACTCCTGTGAGTTTCCTCACTGGGAGGCGCACTGGCAGGCTTGATGATGATGGCGCTAGCCTTCCTCTTATGGGAAGGCACCCTCATCTTCTGGATTGGAGAGGGCGGTCCCCACCTTACCCTTTTGGCTTCCATACAAGAAACTAAGTGGTCTCTTCGGAACTCTGAGAGGTGCTACTCCATTAGCTTCAGGAGTGGCATCATAGCAACAATCTCTTGGTCCGTTGGCATCTCGGAGTAGATGTTTGGAACCCTACCCTATCCCTGGCCAGGAGCAAGGACTCGTCAACGTGGATGAAGAAGAACCTATTCTTCTAGTTCTTCAAGGAATGGTAAATGGCACTATTGATCAGAAGCCCTCATGGGGACAGGAAAATCCACTCTCCGCCCTAGGTGAACTTAAATACCATCCTAACCGCCTCTATCGTCATCCTCTTCATGTGGTGGCGGAGAAAAATACAGAGTGAGCACAGATACCGTACAACATTAGTATGAAGTTGTGCGATGGGGATATTAAGAGGAGCAAAAATGTCTTCCAACTCATCAAGGACTAGAAGGTGTAATACACTCCTTAGGTGGGCGTCGTATACGGCGATGCAATCCTCAAGAGGAGAGTACGCCCTGTCTTCCTTGTTAGGCAGCCTGAAAACGATCTCTTTTGGGGTGTTGTACTTAACATACAAATCCTTCACGTCACTGACTTTGAGTACTAAAGTTATCTGAGTTATAGAGAAAGCTATGAGAATTGGAGAAGGAAGGTAGTAGAACGCTTAGAAAAATTCAGGAAGAAAAGTGGAAGAAAAGCATGGGAATTTTGAAAAGAAATGGACGGTGTACTTAAAGGCATGCGAACATCGGAGGAGGAAAACCGTCTCGTAAATGTGTGCCAATCATTGTGGACACATGTCGTTTCAGGAGAGGATGTAGTCAAATCAGATCATCTAGAATATTAATTGCCGTGATCATAAATTTAATGCATGCTTACACGTGGCCAACTTTTTGACTGATAGTCCAACGGCATAATGGTGCGTCATTTTAACTTCCACCAGTTGTCTGGATTCTGGCCCAAATGGTCAGCAAATCCGGTCAACATTTCCTCCACTACTTCCTAAATTCTGCCCTAGACCATTAACGAATTTGGTTAATGTTTCCTCCACTAGTTTTCCGAATTTGGCCTAGACGATCAACGATATTCACAATAAGTTCTATGAATTTGGCCTAGACAGTCAACGAATCTGATTAATGATGTTCACAGTCAGTTCTCTGGATCTTGACTTTAAGGCCAACGACTGCAAGTAGGCTGATCAATGGACCAAGAGACATTGCATGTTTCCTCACCAGGTCACCCCAGGCAGGTAACCCAGCTATGAGGTTCCGGATTTAAGAACTTGATATTAAGGAGGTGATTAGTATGTCGATTATTAATACTAATCCTATGAAATAAATAAGGGTTGGTATCGGTAGAAAAATTGGGAAAGAATTTGGGTCATGGCTGCTGGTGCACGACCAGCAGGCTTGCGCCTGCTGGGCGCTCGAGCCGTGTCTCAAGCGCAGGTGCCAGAGGCACACCTCGCCCTCTGGCCGCTCGAGATCAGCTCGAGTGGAAAAACTAGGACCGGGGTCGCTCGCTGGCTGCTCGAGCCGAGCTCAAGCGGTGGTTGGTCAGTGGCGCGACCACTCGCTGGCCGCTCGATCCGTGCTCGAGCGACCCGCGTAATATAAATTCGTGCCGCGTGCCTTTCTCCCTCATTTTTCAGCGACCGATGGTTTTTTTAGAGAGAGAGGGAGTGCGATTCTAGAGAATTAAGGAAGGAGATCGAGCCCGAGAGTCCGATTTCATCCGAGAGCCAGGTATAAAGTTGAAAGCACGCATCGAGGGAAGTGTTCTCATACCCACTTCTCATTCTCTTTCATTATTTTATGTATTTTTGTTGGGTATTTTGTGTCGATACCCACGGTGAACGTTAGAATCACGAAACCCATGAGTATGTGTTAGGAAAAATGTAGTTAGTTACTCGGATCGTGTTTGATCCACCCTATTTGGTTTCACCGAAACCCTAACCCACAAAAATTTGGGGATTTTCCGTTTTCCAGCCGTGTATCATGAAATTGACCCCAAAATGTGAATCCTCGCATCCCCATGATGAATATATGTTGGCGGCGGATCCGATCTCGCACGTTTTGACCCATTCGCGACGTCTAAGCCCGTTAAAGGGGCGCTGACACTGTTCATCTGAGACCCAAGGTGAAAAATGCATGTTTCCACCTTCGTGAAATGTTGAAAGGACCCTAGAATATGAATCCCCGTATCGTAATTGTGTGAATATATCGATCGGATGTCGAATCCCGTAAGATTTGACCCGTTCGTTGTATCCGGGAGCCTTGAAAGAATTCCGTAATTGTTAATCCGAAAGTGAATGGGAAGTTGTATACTTCCACCATCGTGATAAGTTAAATCGAGCCGAAATGCAATGTATCGTGTAAGAATTGTGCGTATGAATCCACCGGAAGTCCGATTTTCAAGTATCGAACTGTGTACGACGTCGAGATGTTCAAAATGAAATCCGATAATGATCATCCGAAATGAAATGAGAAATGTATTATATTATACATTCAGAATTGTTATTGAAATAACGTTTAAATGTTTAAACGTAAAAGTAAGAACCTAAATGTGAATCTTTGTTCTGGATGCAAGGGAATGAGTCCCAGAGGGTTCAAAGTGACATGTGATCATCTGAGGTATAAAATCTGATCTCTCTTGTGAATTTGGAATGATTGTTGTGATTAAGGAAATTGGATCCCACAGAAGTTGAATAGAATGTGTGATGTTTTGTTGTGGATTAAGGGAATTGAGTCCCATTGGATATCGTGAACCGTGATGTGAATGGAATGGAGTCCACATTGTGCTTGTGATGATATATTCTCCGGGTTGGAGATGTGTTTGATGATGTGATCTCCTGGATTGGAGATGATTGTGATGGGAATGAGATTTTTTGAGATGTGATCGTGTGAGGCAAATGTGGATTTCCCTGTCCAAGTGTTGAACCTAATCTTAAAACTAGGACCCTGAGTCGTATGGGTAGTATTCTTTAGCATACCATGTCCATCGCGGTGTGAACCCGTGAAATACTTGGCCACGTATTCTGACCGCTCATGGGAGTGGGTGATGTCTATGGTACGCTTTAGAAAATTACTGTGGAAGGACGAGGATTGCGCTGGACCCCGAGGGTGTGGGGTGTGTCTGTCGACACTACATATTGTGATGTAGTCGTCTTTGATGATTGTTGCATGGATACAACCGAGGGTCGTGTGCTACCGACCTAAAATAGTAGCCGTGACTTTAGAATGTGTAGCGAACACATTCCTGTCTTCGTTCTCTCGCAGCGTTGGCTAGTACGGTCTACTAGACGGGGTCCGTAAAGATGATGTAATAACAAAAATGAATAATGTCCAATCGATGAACCGTAAAAATCGCGTGAATCAAGTGATTCAAGATGAAACCGTGAGAACAGTGAAAATCAGTGATTCTGGTTGATCCAAGATGTAATCATGAAAGTCGTGAGAATCAAATGAATCTGAAAGGTGACCAATTGGTGTAATCGTGAGAACCGTGAAATCAAGTGATTCCAATTGTTCCTGTTCCCTCTCCTGTTTCTTGATTATGGAGAGTGCATGTATTCCCTCCCGTTTCAGTTCTTGTACATGTCTTGGATGGGTGTTTATGATTACATTTGCTGAGCTGTTAGCTCACTCTTACTG
Organism: Nepenthes alata; assembly: GCA_028571085.2. Lineage (NCBI taxonomy): Eukaryota > Viridiplantae > Streptophyta > Magnoliopsida > Caryophyllales > Nepenthaceae > Nepenthes > Nepenthes alata. The sequence continues at coordinate 12,805 of JAOVVI020005213.1, forward strand.
TTTATTATTTTTCTTTTTAGATGAGAACACTTAGCTGGCGCAGGTAGTCAGAGCAAGGAGAGGCTTGTTTGACGTGACTAGCTGGACGGTTAGCGCAGAAGGATTTGGACTCAAAGTTGTATCAGATTGTGGACAGCCACTCAGGGTTAAGCATGGCTCGTGATTGTTATTTTTGTGGTTTTATTATGTTTCCGCATATTTGGTGATTTAGTTATGCTTCCACCTTTATGTTGATGTTTTGAGTTTTGTTTTATTTAGATGACATCTCTCTAGATCCAGTATAGTAGATGGGGATACTGTATTAGAGCCATGGATGATATGACAGATTGTGATTCTGTGTAAAGTGTTGTAGGTTGTGTGTAAGTCTTTTGATAGATGTGCGCTTATTGCAGGTGATTTTGAACGGGTTGTATTTTTTATTTTTATCCAGTTGCAGAGGAAACTCTGTCGAATTTTTTATAGAAGTCCATAGTTTAATTATGGGATTAGGGTTGTGTTGCCATTGACGGAGGTTATTCAATGGAGAATAATTCGGTCCGTCACACTTATTGTGTGCTTGATATCGCCTATCACGTATTTTCTCACGATTCAAACAAGGCTTTATTTTTAACAATTAGATCGGGAATCCTGCTTCCTCGGCAAAACAAGATCCCCTCCTTTAGGCCGTCGGATTAAACTAACGGTCCAGATTTTTTTTTTAAACATTAGAATAAATATATATGGGCCGTTCGTTAACTCACACCCCAGATTTTAAATTTAAATAAATGCATCTAGGTCGTCCGTTAACCGACGGCCCAGATTTTATATTTATTTTAAAATTTGGGTCAATTTTAATGTAAATATCCAACGGCCCAAATTTTAACATAATCTGAATCATCAGATTTTTGACATATGGACGGTTGAGATTTATCTTCGAAAGAAAAAACAAAAAATATCTAAGCCGTCGATTTTGAGACATGTGGACAGCCCAGATCGCGATTTGAAAATTTTGAAAAAATATCCCGAATTTTGTCTTCCCCCTCGCTCACTTTCAAAAATCTTCTCCCTCTTAAAACCCTAATCGTCTCGAGCACTCTCTCACTGTCACCGCTCGCCTTCGTCGTTCTCGCTCTCTCACT
>JAOVVI020005214.1:0-16737 GCA_028571085.2 Nepenthes alata
TAACTTTCTCAACACCTCGAGAAAATAGTCATAATTTATAATATATCGCAGAGTTTACAAACAACTTTTATAGACTGATTTTTCTTCCATCAGAATTAGAATTATAACAAATCTCAATGCATAAAAATAACAATCTAGCAAAATCATTATCTAAAATTTCAGATACGCAACATATAGCACAGAAATTCAGTTATTCACTAATAGATTTTTAGATTTAAAAATCAACATTTAAAATCAGCAAAATATTAAACAAAGTATAATACAACAAAATATAATATAGCACCATACTACTAAAATCTGCAAGGCATGAGATAGCGACGTATGAAAGTCTACAAATATATTATGGTAGCTTCAAAGATCAGTTTTAAATTTCAGATTATTACAACAGCAATAACATGTATGAATATAAAATTCATTCAATTAAATCACGGAGAAATGATTTTCATGCCATATTAAGTTTAGTATTAGCGGAGACGAGTATTACAACGATAATACCTGAAGGATTCAGCAAAAATTAATAGCAAGTGAAAGAGGGAACTTAGGATACACTTAAATTCGCCTGATATACTAAAATTTTGACTTCAAAAGTCCTGAATTAAACTTCCCAGAAGCTTTCTCCCTTTTTTTCTCTTCTTCCCTCTCTGTCAACCTTTCTCTCTCTATTTTCTCCCCCCATATCTCTTCCACTGCTTGGAAATGCAGTGGAACTAATCATCAGCAAACTTTATAATAGAATCGCGCTTGAGCGTAGGTCAAGCGCAAGGCAAGCATGAAGCTACTGGAATCCGTGCCTATTGGGATGCTTGGGTGCACGACAGGTGCATCCAGTACTGGAATCAGCACCTGCTAGGGCTCTCGGACGCGCAATAGGAATGCCAGGCATTGCCTCCGGTGCCTCAGGCGCCTAAAGGGCATTGGCCAGGCGCAACAATGCCAACTCCGGGTTGGTGCACATTGCATTTGGTTTATAATTTTTTTTTTATTTTTAACATCATTTTTACATCATTTGACCTCAATTTTAATTATATTAACTAAATTAATTACTATTTGCATAAGTTATAAGAACTTGAACTTTACAATCATCCAAGTCGAGCCCATATGTAAAGCAAAGCCCTATGAGAATCAGAGCAAAGGAGGCCCAAACGACAAGTTCTAGCACGGCAACACACAATGGCCCGGTGAAGATAGGCACCGGTCAGACCCAACAGAGAGCCCCCTACAATGCAACCAATCATGATGGAGGAATCTTCAACCCAGCGGCGACAGCCTAGCCAACGCAGAGGGTGCCAATGCAGAGGCCTACCATTGTGGTTGTAGTTACGATTTGAAAGGAAATTACTGCTATTAGGTTGCTACCATTGCCAGTATGGCTCAACGAATCACTCGTCAGAATGGTCAAGTAGATGTCAGCAAGGACCATCCGTGGTCACACCACCACTGTAAGGCAACAACTGACGCATCGGTCTCGACCATTGTCAGGGTAGGTCGGTGAATCTTGGCAAGATACCTATCATGAGCCTTGGCCCAAATACCATCTCTACGAAGTATTACAAATACCCTTCTCCATCATAGAAGAAGGAGAGGTCCCAATCGGCATATAAGAGTTTAGAAAGAACTAAGCTCTCTTTATTTCTCACAGCTCTTTCTCTCTTTCCAACTCTTAAAGCTGCTCCCTGTTGAGTACATTCTAGGAGTCCAGTTTCCACTAAACTCACATTTTTCTATATAAGTTTATTCACACATTCTCTTAGATCATCACATCTTTCCATCCGTTGAGAAATGTTTTTAATTTTAATATGAGAGGATAAATTGAGAAGTAAGTCTCGTTGATCCTCTAACCTCTTATTTATTATTAGTGGTGTGGAGAACCCAGATTAGTAGAGACAGAGATCGGAGCCGTTTGAGCTTGACCCGACATGGAAGACTTATCGGCTCCCTAATCCGTACAATAATTCAAATCCAGGGATGCATCATTGGCGCTGCGTATGATAATGACTTAAAAGTCCAACCACCAACCACCACATTCATATTCTAGACAAAAAGATAGTCAACATTAGAGAACAAGTTCGTGTGCCAGCAAGGGACGCTACCCGTCATGGCAATGACCCCTCAGTGGATAGCCATGCAAGCGAGTGGCCAAACTCGATGAGGGTGAACTTGCCACCAAGGTGAGATATGAAGTAGACACTCTAGGTATTCTTTGCCCCCATGGATGGGCTGCAGTCGGGGGATCTCCCCTGTCATTGTGGCTTTGGCCTCGAGATGAAGGAACCAGACACAGAGGCATCCGACCTGGAAAGCCCCACTGCTCGAAAACAATGAGGTAATGGCGGCCTTGAGCAGCAGGGCCTGAATGCGGCTGGAGGGCCAACCTAGTTATGAGACATGAGAGGAAAGCCCAGAGCAGTGAAACCCTCAAAACACTCGCAACAACAGGAGGCCCTCGACATGGGGAAAGGCATCATGCAATATGCGACCGCCATGGCCTAGCAGTCACCGTGATCTGCACGCCACCCTAGAGACTTCAGAGCTCAGGGCCTTCTACAATGTCAAGAGGAACGCGTCCTCCCCATGAATGGAGGAGAAGATAGATAAAATTTGGTAGCATGTATTCAGGGGGAATGCTGGCCAACAGTCCCTTGATCTAAGGAGATCACCGTTCATGATAGATATCTAGACACAGTCACTCCCCCTCAAGTTTAAAATGCTGACCCTAGAAGCATACGACGGAAGTACTAACACGATAGACCTCTTGGACTACTTCCGTATGATACTGACCTTTCAGGGCCTAGGCGAGGCCACCTTGTGCTAATATTTTCCCCTAGGTCTTCTGCTGCATTCGATGTAGTCATTCAATGAGCTCGTCGACTATTTCATGTGCAAGCTTGCCTCCAATTGAAGGGAGAAGAAGCAACCATAGAACCTCGCCTGTCTCTGACAAAAGCGGGATGAAGGCTTGAAGGGATTCCTTGCCTGGTTCACCACCAAGCCCCGTAAAATACCTAAGCTCTCTGATGAGGTGAAATTGAATGTGTTCATTGCTATGCTGGAGTTAAGTGAATTATTCAAACACCTGACCCACTAGTGCCCTCAGATATTTAGAGAAGCTGAAACTATCACTTAGGCCTATATAATGTCGAAGAGGCTAATGAGGTGAAGTAACCCGAGTGCATGGACCGACCCCCTGAGGGGTCGACTAGTGATAAGAAGAGAAACAAGGACGGTACCTGTGACGGAATGGTTATTTTTCTCTAATAATCTCTATCAATAAACATATAAACTAATGCCCATAACACAATAATATAAATATTTGTCAAAAATTGGATAGAGTTTCCTTTAAAATTAGGCAAAAACTGAATACAATAATCTAAAATTTATATAACCTGGACAAGCATACAAATAAAAGACTTCCATAGATATTCACAACATAACACATGATCATTCAAAACGCCATATGTGTATACCCATGGCTTCAACACAACACATCCTATCCACTATTTCGAGTTCCAAAGAGAGATACTATCTAAGAACATGTACAATTCAGAAACAAAACACGGAAGCAATACTAAATCCATAAGATAACCTTTTGAAAGTAAAAGCAGTATCTCAACATAAAATATAACATGCCATGACTATAAATACACAATTTTTATCTACAAAATTAAATATTTATATTCACAATTATCAAACTTCAAAGTTCTTCAAAAGATTTCAAGGCTCCACGAGCTTCCTTAACTAAGTCCTTCCTTCAGTCCTACTCATCAAGTAACAGCTCTACTGTCTTATCTGGAGGAGAGAAAAATAAATAGGGTAAGACAAGGCCGAGTAAGGTACCATAAAAATATGCATGTATAATGGAGGGAAAGGACAAGGTTCAATTAAAAAGCAGGGACATAGGGAAGATATGAGAAAAAATGAAACAATATGAAAACTTGAATTGGGGAACCAAAATCTTATTCTTATTTCTTTTATATTTTCTCATCTTAACCAAAAAACATGTTGAAAAGCGTAAATCAAATTGACGCTTTGCATTATTCTTTAAATTGCTTCTAGTTACTGAAAGGATCCAAGTTAGTAGACCCTAATAGATGAGGGGTGAATAATCGGGGATAGATTATATTCACTCTACACAATTAAAGGCAAGACTCAGAATAATAACAATCAGAATAGTAACAGTCAGAACAAAATAGTCAAATCACACTCAGAGCTACTCTCTAGAGTTAATGCCCTGAGGAAGGATGGACCATGTATTACTCTATGGATGGGTTATTCCTAAGTATCATCGTAACGTTCTAAGGTATGTCGGAGAACATTACATGACTGAATAACAGTAATGGTCCGCTTTCTTATTGATTTAATAAAACTGAAGGTATCCTTATTCTCATTTCTTAGTTCTTAACTTATCATGCTTCAAAGATCATTCAAGTTCATACAATCAAACCTTCAAATGGCTTCAGAAGTTCTCAATAATTCAACAGTATAGTTCCATATAAACTATTTAGGTAAAAATTGTCTGATAAGCTTTAACAAATCATCCAATAACATTTATATCACAAGATTCAAGATTTCTAAACACTAAATCCTTAATCTTTGTTCAGGGTTTCATATGAAACTTCTGGACGAAAATCAAACCTAAATCTTGAGCCAAACCACAAAATCAAAGCCATAAATTATAATATATATACATAAATATGGAATTTAATCCAATAGTCTTGTAAAATATGCAATATTCGTAATAGAGTTTAGGAAACGATGGTTTTAGAGCATAAATGTCAAAGTAACTTAGCTTAGCCTAATTAATTGCTTTTCTTACTCTGAACGGACCGAATGTGGTGAAAAAAATCCTTCCTTTCCTCTTTCCTTTCTCCTTCTTGCTCTACATTGCCCATTCTCCCTACTCTCTCCTCCCCCCTTTTATAAATTACGCCCGAAGTCGACGGAAGGTTCTAGAATGCGCTCGAGCGGTGCTCGAGCGTGCATCGAGCGCTAAGGCACAAGGAAGAGCCGCGCTCGAGCACTCGTCGAGCGTCCTTCGGGCGCGATGGTTCTATTAAATGCACTCGGGTAGTGCGTCGAGCGCTGTTCGGGCGCCCTTATTCTGTTAAATTTGCTCGAGTTGCGCCTCCCCTTATTTGCTTTTGAATTTAATTTATCTTCATTTTTTCTTAATCCATTTACCTTAATCTTAATTATTTCAAATTAATGGTTAGAATTTGCTATGTTTCGAAACTTGGGTCATTACAGTACCTGTTCCTGTGAACCCTAGAAGTAGCCACAGTCTGAGTTGGGTGTCCGAAAAGAGTATAGACCTCTGAGCCTAACTCAACTAAACGACACCCGGGTAAACAACCTAATGCAAATTCGGGACAAGAAATTTATGAAATGGCCCAAGGCGTTGAGGAACCCAGAAGGAGAGGATTAGTCTAAGTACATTCACTACTATTGATCTCTGGGACAAAACATTGACGATTACTGGACTTTATAGAAGGAGATCGAAAACCTGGTTCGCCGAGGACATCTGACCAAATTCTTGCAAAACCTGGGACAGGCTCCCACAGTGACAGGAGAAGACATGCAAGACCAGCCACTGAAATGAGTTGTGGACAGGGTCGTCAATATGATGACAACTAAGCCAACCAAGGTCAATACCTTGGATCGCCTGGAGATTGCTTCCAGTAGTAAGAAGCCAAGTGTAATAATCCGAGCTTCCAAAACATAATAATTAGGAAAAAGATGGGCTCCGTAGGAGTAACAGTTTCTAAAATATGAAAAAAGATGAGTAATTAATCTAAAATAGATGAATTAAGGCCAAGGACTATGGGAGGAATCATATCGAAAAGCTCAAATATCTGAAATTGGTAAGTTAGGAACCGAAGTTGTAAACCGAGAATCGTTAATTCGTAAATAAGATTCCAAACTTTAAATTATGATAAACATGCCATATTAAGGTTATATAATCAAAATTAGGGTCCAAGGATGTGAAGAATTGGGTTGAAAGTGTCAAGATGGGTCCCGGATGGCAAAAACACGAAGTAGGCTTGCAGCAGGCTCGATGCGAGCATGACCCGGGCCTGAGTAGTGCTCGAGCGCAAAAGGGCACGAAAAATAGAATGCACCACTCAAAGTGATTCTCGAGGCACCACCCGAGCAGGTTTAGCAGAACCGGGCACTCGAAGCACGCCTGGTTGGAGCTCAAGCACAACCATCAATTTATACGGCGCACTTACTTGGCGCTCGAGCGTCAATCATGGGCTCCCTCATGTGACTTCTTCCGTTCGTGTTTTAAAGGAAAATTTGGGGGCTTTCTCCAGCAGCTCGATGGCAGAACGGGAAGGAGAGAAGAGAGGAAGGAGAAGGAAGAGAAGGGAAAGTGGGAAATCTTCCGATTCACTCCGATCAGAGTCACGGTAACTGTAAACTGGCTCAAGTAAGTGTACCTCGGATACTATTTTCTGTTTTTACAACTTTTATATATCTCAAAAATGGTATTTATATTCTAAAAACATGTTTCACCATATTCTGTATGAATAAAGCCTGTTTCTTCAAATTGTTCGGACAGATTTCATGTTTATATATATATATATATTACAATATCTGGCTTCAATTTCATGAAAATGCATGTGTTTGGTGTCTGCCTATCGTTCAAAAATTTTAGCGAAACTCTAAACACGAAATTGAAGGGATTTAACTATTTTTATCTAAAATTTATGTTATATAAAAGTAATCTGTACTGAGATAAAACTTCTGGTGTAATCTGTTTCTGAAAACTTTATATGGACTTATACTGATAAATTACTGTGCACTTTTAAAGCAAAACTGAAGCGTTTTAGACCGTTACTATATATTCTGAAATAAATCTAAAAGGTTTTAAACTGTTTATGTATATTTTGAAGCAAAATTGAAGGGTTTTAAACTATTACTGTATGTTCTGAAACCAATTGAAGAGCTATTGTGAAATTCTGACTGATTTTTAAAATCAAAAAGGGTCTTCAATTATGAAATAAGTAGAAAAAATATTTCTGATACTGTTAATTAGGACCCGTGATTGATATATAGTCAGGTTAGATTCTTCGACATGCCTTAGAATATTATGGTGGTAATTGAGAATAACTCTTTCCATGGAATTCACATGGTCCACCCTTCGTCAGGGCGTTAGTTTCAGAGGGTAGAATTGTAAAATATCCACCATCATTCGGGAGGTATTTATACATAATTCACCGACTTTTGAGAGGTATTTGTATATAGATTCCGCAAGAAAGGATCTCTTGTTCCTATCATCGGCCTTTGATTGTGTGGATTAAATACAATCTATCATCGATTATTCGTCCCCTCTACTAATAAGGTCTACTGGTTGGGTCCTTTACTGATAGAAAAGAACTTTTCTATATTTTATGGAATTGAAACCGATTTTTATTTTCTGAAGCATGTTTTACCGATTTATTATTAACGAAGTATGATTACACTGATTTCTAATTTTTGAATCTTGATTGTTTCTATTTCCTGGCAGTTGTGTAATCTTCTACATTATATTCTGTTACAATTTCTGTAAATCACTGTTTCATAGCTTTAACGCTTTAATATGCAACTGTATCTCTTTTACTACATTTTATTCTGTATGAAAGTTTTATTGCATGCATGTATATACCTTGTTAGATTTTGGCTCACTATTTTACTATTTTTTCCTCTAGATAAGGATATAGAGAAGATATTGGATGATCACGCATAGTTAGAGATTAGCAAGGAAGATCCTGGAGCCTCGGTAAAGTCTTAAAGTCATCCTGAAGATCTTGGAAGATTTTATAGTTTTGCATGTCAATGTCTAAGTAAATTATGGATTTATGTATTAATAACTATTATGCGTTATGTATTCTGTTGGATCTGTATTTATATTTTCGTAGGATTATGTTATGGATATAGTTGCTTCCAATATTCTGATTATTGAATATGTACAGGTCCTTGATGGCATCTCTCATCTGAATTCTAATATAGTTGATAGGATTGTTAAATTAAAGCCATGGATGACGCTTGTGGTCCTGTATACACGTGTTATAGGATGTGAATTAAGATATTTGGAAAGTTGCATACTTGTACTGGTCTCTTGATTGTGTTGTGGTCATAAGCCTGAGGTTTGCATATCGAGTGTGATTTGTACAGGGTATTCATTATAGGATGTATTTTGGTTTCTGTCCAATTATAAATGAAACTCTATCAAAATTTCTGTAGAATTACTGATTTAAACTTATGAATTGTGTTTAGAATCTATCTGACGAAAGGTCCTATAGGGTTTAGAATACGTTCTGTCACACCAAAGGTAGGAGTTAGGATTAATGTCATTAGTTTTAGAAATGATGATATAACTCATTTAATAATTTTTTATTTAGATCCTCTGGTCGTATCTGCTCTCATATTAGACGATACAATAGTCTACCAGCTGAAATGAATTCTTGTTAATAATGGGAGCTCCCAAAATTTATTGTATCTTCGTACTTTCTTTAAACTTGGACTGAAAAAGAGCCAAATGAAGCCAATCGAGGGATCCATGTACGGCCTGAACAATGAGCCGGTACCCATATAAGGAGCCGTCAAACTGGAGTCGAGCTGGGGACATACCCATGCATTGCCTCTAGGATGCTCACATTCCTTGTAATGGACCTCCCCTTAGTCTATAACACAATCTTAGGATGGTCTTGCCTAACCACATTTGGAGCAGTGATGTCGATTCCCCACTTGAAAATAAAATTTTCAACCCCATGTGGTGTCGGAGAGGTCCTAAGCAACCAAGTGACCGATTGGACATGCTTCCTGTCCCAGGTCATTTAAGCTACTCCTAACCTGCCAATCGAAGACCTCAACTTTTGCAATGAGACCACCCTATAGCAAGTTCAGTCGGAAGAGCGAGTGACCAAGTTTCCCTATCGGGTCTCCTCTGTGACTAGCTCATAACCTTCCTAAGGCAGAACTCTGATGCCTTCATGTGGACGCCTACTGTCATGCCAGGAATACCATAGGAGTAATAGTCCACAAGTTGGACTCGATCCTGGTTATAAACCCCGTTTGGCAGAAGCATAGGAACGACTCTATTGAGAAGCTTATCGCCATCTGAGAATAATTGAAGAAGCTGTTCGACATAAAGTTTATTAGAGAGGTACAGTACCCGAACTGATTTTTTAAAATTGTGGTGTGGTCTTACAAATTTCGAATGGATCAGAGATAAAGTACTTAATGACTATCGGATTTTCAACCACCAATAATGTAGTGAAGTACAAAACACTGCTCATTGGAGTTTGGATAGCAAAGGAATGCTCGGCCAATGCCCTGGTCGTGTACAGTGAGTCGTCAACCAGGTCTGTGAGAGTTTTGAGTTATTAAACCCCTTGCTCATGTGGTACCTTGCTAGAGCGAATGGTTTGGCTCAAGCATTCAACAAAGTCAAGATGATCCACGTCCCGAGGGAGGAGAACTGAAAGGCAGACTGGTTGGCAAAGGTGGCGGTGACTAGGAACCTGGAGTAGGATGATAGAGACGTGCAAGAAATCCTAGCCATATCGAGCATTAACAACCCCAAGCTCGTGGTGTTGCAAGTAGCCGATGGCAAAAACTAGATGACCCCATAGTGGAGGTACCTCACCGATGACCTCCTACCGGATAACCTAGAGGAAGTTAAGCATATAAAGTGGACATCCGGCAGGTACACCATTGTAGATGAGAGGTTATACTGTCGAGGGTACTCAACCTACTGCATGAGGTGTCTCATGTTAGAGGAAGCTGACTACATGCTTAGCGAGGTGCACCTCGACATTTATGTGTCACAAGTCGGTGGCAAGAACCTTACCTTTAAGATCATGCTGCAGGGCCTCTATAGGCCCTCAATGAAGCGCGACACATGGACATTGTCCAAAAGTGTAAAAATTGCTAAATTCATGGGAGCATGACACACCAGCCACATACGGAGTTGCAAACCTTGCAAGCATTCTGGCCGTTCACACAATGGGGGCTTGACATACTCGACCCTTTACCTGTAGTATTCATGTAAAGAAAATTTGTCATAGTCAGCATCAATTACTTCACCAAGTGGGTCGAGGTGACCCCACTGGCATGGATCACCAAATAGAATGCAACAAAGTTCATTCGCCAGAGTATCATGTGTCAGTTTGGGAATTTCAATGTCATCATGATCAACGAAGGGATCCAATTTATTGGAAAACGGTTAACTAAATACTAAGCGATCCTACAGATCAGACTGATTCACACCTCCATCGCCTACTCGCAAGCCCACGGACAAGTGAAAGTAACAAATCGAACGCTGCTGTACGGGTTGAAGACAAAGTTTGAAGACATTGAGGCTCCTAGGCGGGTTTGTGTTGTGGTCATACTAAACGATACCGAGGGAGCCAACTCGTGAGACACCATTCAGTTTCTACTATGGGACAAAGGCTGTTGTTCTAGTTGAAGTTGGGCTACCCAACGTTTAGGTCAAGTGCTTTGACCTGACCAGCAACTCTGAGAGACTCAGGGAACAATTAGACCTGCCCAAGGAAGCCCATGATGCAAAATGCTTAAGGACGACGGCCTACCAATAGTGCTTCGTGCGATATTACAACAAAACCATGAGTTCTCGTCAATTCAATGTAGGAGATTTAGTCCTACGAAGTGTAGAGGCAACAGGTAAGATCACCCATAGGAACAAGCTCTCCTCACATTGGGAGGGACCGTTCCTCGTCATGGCAATCCTCCAGAACGGAGTGTACAAGTTATGCGCTCAAGATGATAAATTGGTATTAGGGATCTGGAATGTCATTCATCTCAAAAAATACTATCAGTAAACCTTAGCTGAGCCCGGATAAGGTTGTCATGCATCATCTCGAATGCTTATAAATGTATCACGTTTCAATTAATCAAATTATTATTTGTTCATGTGCACTTACTCCTGTGAATGTACACTTGCATAATATTACATAAAATCATATGACCTAGATTGCTCTTAACTCGGGTGAATTTCCATTCACTTATTACCAAACCTCGGTCCTGAACTGGGCAGCCTAGAGATGGTTGAATTTGAACCTCAGTCCCACGCCAAGTGGCCTATATGCGGTTAGATTTGAATCTTGGTCCCATCATCGAGCGGCCCATTCGCGGTCAAACACTTAGGCTTGGGTGCTCTTAGAGCACCTTATCGAGCGGCCACTAAAATCTTAGGGGGCTTCTACAACATGCATGATGCGACCTCCTTCTGATGGAGAAAAGCACTATCAGTCGATGACGATTGGATGACTAAGACTAGATGCGCATGAACTATGACATTCTTTGATAGGACCGAGCACCAATATCATGTGCTTGCGACGGGCTATGAATCTGCTAGGGCATGGCAGCTGTGGCCATGAAATCCATTCGGCTGTAGTGAGGCTCACCTAGGGGCGTGCGATGATGTCCCACTTGCGGGATAGAGCACCCCGTAGAATTAAAGTGCTACAACATTCCCTCAAGGGAACGAACGCAGTCGAGCAAATGCACCCAAGATAATCCCGGCAATGATGGTGATAATGCTTAGTTGGAAAAATGAAGGAAAGTGATTCTACATGAAAACATAAACAAGCAGCAACAAAGATCTCAACAACCTGACTGATTTCACTACATAGATCAAAGTGTAGAAATTGGGCCATCCGCCAAAGAATAGTATACAATTGGCCTATTGCCTAGAGGGAGAATGGTCAAGAGGCTGAGGACTTCCTTGCAACGAGATGAGTAGATTCAATCGCCCCTAACCACTGACATTCATTGGGAGAAAAATATAGACGAGAAAGCTAGGAGCCACCAGATCAACAATGCGACGAAATAGGTTGATGCCGGCCCAACATCTATGCTCCAAGGCTCCCCTGATCTCATTCGAGCTGAGGGAGGTCAAAAGCTCCTTCTCGAGCCGGAGGTTCTCATCCTGAAGGTGAGCATAATCCCGCTCCAGCTCGCGCAATGAATCTTGAAGGGAGGAGATCTTCACCCTGGCTTCGATCAACTCATGTTTGGAATGGGAGGCCTACCTACCACAACTCTGAGCACCTTTGAGTCGACGTGGGTTGGGGCTATATAGTCAGCGAAGGTAGCTAGTTGGTGGATCCTCTCCTGCAACTTGGAGTAGAAAATTAGTCACTCGAAGTGATAATGAAAGTAAACAAAAGAAATAAGAAGCTACACAAGAAGCCTCATCGGCCAAAGATGGCCTCTCCAAGGGCAGGCAGCTTGATGTGTGCTCTTTCGGCACTAAGGTGTCAGCTTCTAGAGGCATAGAAGGAGGAGCCTCTGCAATCACCACAATGTCCTAAAGCTCCCCAAAATCTCTAGTGCAAGGGGCTCGAAGCAAGGCTCCTTAGTGCCTCCTCCACACCCTTAGCTGCTTCGGCAGCAAGATTAACCTCCACCTCTCCTTCGACCTTAGGCTCTGAGGTCTCGATGCAAGGTTCCTCGGTAGCCTCCACAATCTCGGCCATCTTGATTGCCTCTAAAGCCCCAAGCTCCGAAGACATGAGGCAATGCACTTCAACAACCTCCTCGGCCCCAACAGCCATGTCATGCCCCATCATTTCGTGTCCTACCACCTCATGCCTCTTGTTAGTCTCCCCCATCAGGACGTCAGCTATCCAGTCATTGCAGGGAGCCCCCTCATCAGCAGCGGTGGAAAGGCACGAGATGGGCTCCTCGTGTAGGTACACTATAGCGACAGGAAAACCATATTCGGCCAAAGTTTGTGCTAGAATTAGCCCCTCCTGGATGCCCTCTAGGTCAATCGCAGCCACCACAGGAGTTCCAGAGGACTTGCCTTCCTCTACCAACCCAACGGGCCTAGACGCTTGATCGACAAGGATGCAAAAATAGAAGCCATCATCCTGGAAGACCTCCTAGACCATCACACTCACTCCAACGTAGCCTCATCTTCCCCAGAGGAGAAAGAAGAATCGGAAGAAGTATGGTCATAAGAGGTGTGCTGCCCTTGGCCGGTAGGCCAAAGGGCTCTTGGATAACTAGCACCCCAGGCTTCCTTTGGGGTGTGGTAGGCGGCGCAGGGATAGCTCTAGCCACCTCAGAGCCAGGCTCCCACACGACAGTAGCTAGGGCCTTCGGGGTCAACCAATAGCCCCCTTTCCCGCGAAGTGTTGGCATGCGCTCAAATGAGGTCCATCAACGGCTTCTCTTAAGCCATCTCATGCCTTTCTAAGGACCTGGTCAAACCAGGCCGCACATTCCCCCACTTGCTGGAAAGGGCCCGGTTGGAAGGGACTGCCAAATAAAAGTAATAGTCATTCCAGTTCCTTATCGAATATGGATTTGCCCCTTTGAAGTTAATGCTCGAACGCGGAGACAGCGAAATTAAGTCTGTGGTTTGAGTGAAGTGAAAAATTGCCCTCACTAACCTAATGCTGAACTTGCAGCCATGACAGCAAGAAAAGACACACAAGGATACAAAGTATCGGATGACGTTAGGCTGAAGCCTCACTACTGGAACTCCTAAAGCTGTCAAGATCATGTACAACTTTGATGGCACCAGGAAATGAAGTCCTCCCCACAAGTGAACCTCATACATAGTGATGATTCTCTCCGACAAAGAGCAAGCCCTGCCATCTTCACCTAGCAACAAAATGTCATATTCCCCAAATTTTGAATTAGGTGAACAGCGACTGGACGTCACAAGTGGCAAAAATGGATCGAATCAATTTGACCTCCTTGAAAGCCATAAGTGGTGAAGCAAGAAGATAAAGTAGAAAAGAAGCTATTCATGATTGTTCGAAAGTGAAAGGAAAGTGTAGGAAGTGGTGATGCATCCTAGGGTTTAAGTTAGCAAAGCCCAGGTCCCAAACGACATTGTATGGGGGAGTTGAAGGGGTACGGCACATAATGGTCGAGACACGTGCCGCACCTGAAGGCACTATGGCATGTCAATCAAATGACGTCAGTAATGATAGTCTAATAGACTTGGGATAATTAAGCAGTAAATTGGCAGCATGCTACCCTTGCAGGCCCGAGGTAGATCCAACCGGCCCCCATCTTGATCTAGTATTTAGAACGAATTGTAGCGGGTCTGGACTGCTAGAAGAGCAGGCCACCAGGGGTTCGCACCACCCAGTTTGGCGGTTGATAAGTTGCATAGTGCGACACTGAAACATCCGAATCACATACAGCGTACAACAATAGCCAAAACATTTTAGGATATTTTATTGAAAAATTTGGAGTGTACATTCAAAGGCATCTATCATCCTCAGGGTACAACAAAAACAAAGAAAGAAAAAAGATCTTGCCTACACCTATGGCCTATCAGAGCAGCCACCTTGGGGCCTACAACTACTCGACTCGCCCAGCGTAGACCCCTGGTTGTTCCTCAGCAGTGCGAATGGCCAGGGCTCTCCCCTAAGTTGGGCATTCTCATGCTGAAAGTCCATGAGTTCCAGCCAAGTCCTCTAGAGTTCATCCTCGACTGAAGTAATTTGATCGAGAACCTGAGCGTGGGCCTCTAGAAGCTCTCAGTACCTCGTCCCTACACCCGGCCTCCTCGACGGCCCTCCGGAGGTAGATGCACTTCCCCTTGCAATGGCCACTCGGTCTATTAGTGTCCCTCGAGTAGAGTTGGCAGTATGGAGTCCAACGAGTTAGAAGAGCTACCCTCTTCTAACGATACCACCTGCGATCCTCCCTCCAAAGCTCCATGGGAGACCCACTCGATATTGCAAAGGATGTCAGGGTTCCCTTCAACTAGCATTGTTAGCGGTTGACCCATCTCCACCTTGTGCGGTAGGAGGTCTCAAGCATAGAAGCTGTTGACCCTGCCCCATCTAATTGAGACTCGCAAGTCGAAGCCGATCTCCAAGAAGAAGAAGCGAGACTTCCAGTCCTCTGACGACCCAGGCCTCGCCCTGTTCAATTAAAATCGTGCCTGAGGAACGAAGGAAACCCAATCGCCCTCCTGGCTAATCTGGAGGAGCACCTTCAAGGACCAAGCATCCAGGATAAGCCTCCTGACATGGAAGAAGGCAAACAGAGTAATCAAATGTCAAACAATGTCTAGGTACTAACAAACCATAAGGATCCCCAAGGACACCAAAATATCAGGCAGTTGTATCTAAAGTTGAAATCAAAGGCCAACACGTAGGTACTCCTCATAAATGGTATTGAACCCTAGAGCTAGAGAGCAAGTTGCATCCCCGATACTGGGGACCGCAAAGGAGATAACACTGAAGAGATAGCCCTCATCGATTAAAAGCTCTACATCCCTATCAGACAAGGTCAATGTCAGAGATACCCTAAAAAGCCATTTGGGTGTTGTGCAAATCAGCAAGAAGTACAATAAATTCAAATGAAGATGCTCTGAAAGTAAAAAAGGAAATGTCTTGGGGGCTAGTGCTTAAAAAAGCGACGCTCCCACCAAGAACGACGTCGTTCGATGGAAGCGAATCGGCGTGTCCCCCACAACAGTAGCGACGCATGCCTTCACCTAAATAAGTCGCAGTGTGCCTTTTGCGGGTGTAATAATGACGCCTAATGCCCCGCTTCCTTGCACAAGCAATGTGCCGAAATGGTTGATTGATGCGATGATGGCACAGTGCAGTCAAAGATGCCTTGACACGCCATTTTCCAAGGGCAAAAACATACGACGCATAGCCATCACAGGCTCAAGGCCGATCCACCCAACAAGCCGCTCTGCCAAGCACATAGAAGGGCAGCCAAGAGGCGGATCGTCAAAAGGATGAGTTGCCAACCGCCTGGACTGTCAGGTCAGCGGACAACAAGCAACTCGCGACTACTGAAAATGAAGTACTTAAATAAATATGGGATTAGAGAAGTTAAAAGAGATCAAGTCACCAAACGGAGCTGTTGTTCAACACAGATTAATGGCTTGGCTCCCCTAAAATTGATAGAAGAATTCAATGTCTAGGGTAAGGCCTCCCTCCAGTATGCTCAACTTAGTGACTCACCACTTTAAATCCTTTTAAATTCTACAAATTAAGAAAAATGTGTCCAAATTGGGTCTTCATTGAATTAAGATCTTAAGAAAAGATTGATAGACTTATTGCGAAACAATATCAACATCTTCTCCTAAACACCAGCAAATATAATAAAGATTTTGATAAAAATGATGGTCCACGAGTTGAGTCTCATCCCAGGAGCAGACCTGCAAGGCTAAAAAGATAAAACTGCTCTGTTGAAAAAGTCATAGCCATTAACTAATGCTAATTTCATCATGGAGGTCAATAACCAAAATTGGTTATTAAACGTCATCCAAGTAAAAAATAATACCAAAAAATAGAGGATGTGTATCGATTTCATAATTACACATACAATATAACAAAAAGATAATTCTCCACTCATGAGGATCAGTTAGCTAGAATATTCAATATCTAGATGTCAGTTTACTGAATTTCATGGATATTTACTTAGGGTAAATTGGATTTGAATAAACCTAAAAGATGAAATATTTTTCATGGCTGATTAGGGAACCTAGTGTTACAAAATGATTCCCCTTGATTTAAAGAATGTTGGTGCCACTTACTAGATGCTCGTGAATAAGTCATGCAAGCAACAAATTGAAAAAAATATGGAGATGTACGTTGATGATATGCTCATCAAAAGTATACTTACCAATGACCATATTAAAAACTTGACAGAGACATTCAATGTGTTCAAGACATACCATATATATTTTTAGGGTAACTTTTTATATGTTTTTAGGTTTCATAGTCTCTCCATACCAGATAG
>JAOVVI020005215.1:0-15601 GCA_028571085.2 Nepenthes alata
CCTCAATGGCTAACCAAACTCATACAGATAATCCTTCAATAAACTTCAGAATATCTTAGGATTTTTAACAGTATAACTTTTCACAACATTTTCAGATACAAAACATCCAACAAGCTTAACAATAAGCCAAAAAATATTTCCATCACCTTTCTCAAAATTTAGAACCAAAACATCTTCAGATTTTTGAACTAGGGTTTAGGTTAAAACTTTCGGATACAAATTGAACACAAATCGCATATTAAAAAAAATCAGAGCTATACATCAACATACATATGCATAAACTTAAAATCTACTCAAGAAATCATGAGAAATACACATTAATCGTAACAAATCTTTGAAAACGGGGTCTTGGAGCTTGAATAATACAATAGAGATATTCAAAAGCTTAAAAATTAAAAATTAATGTTGGAGGTACACTTGCCTTACCGTGATCTACCGTTATTATTACTTGGATCAGAGTGGAACTGTCAAAATCTCCCTTCCTTTTTCCCTTTTTCCTCTCCCTCCTTCGCTGTTCTTCGTGCGTGCCTAGATCTCCTCTCCCCTTCCCCTTTTATAACAAAAATAAAATCAAGTCAGTGGATAGAATCGGGTTCACGCTTGAGCACGCAACGAGCGCACCTAAACTTGAATTAGCGCCTAGCAAGCAGGACACATACGAGAAGGACAACCATCCACATACAAGCAGGAAACATAGTCCTAGATTTTTCTCAAAACATCTCATTACATATCTCATTCCTCCTTTATGATATATCTCCTCAAACCTTCAAATCATGAGACAATCACCGTCCCTATAAACAACTCCTTTAGTTCCTCAAGATAGGAACCCTCATCAACTAATCCTGACTATGGGTGAAACGCTTTTAAATAATAAGCTTCTCCCCCACTTATGTTGAGGGTAGCCGCCTATTGCGATGTGAGATTAATATAATTCTATCATTCCTTAAAACAAATAGTACATTTTACTATAACTTACCAGACCCATCAGGAGTCAACCCAAACAAAATGGCCAACAATTTACCATTAATTCCTTGAATGTGACCTTCACACATCCCATTCTTATGAATGTTGATCGTTCCTAAGCCAAACGCCTCATGGCTTTGTGATCCTTTGGAAATATTTGTCGGATCGCTTATTAAATTGTGTTAAACCCAAAAAGACCTTATGCCGTCACAACATTAATCATTCTTCCTAAGGAGCCATCATTTAATGTCTACAGAACCACATTCAAGCCCTTGAATCACGTGCCCAATTTAACATTTTCCATAACCGTACTCGCGCTCTCCCTTAATTGGGCACACAACTGATTTTCCTTTGTAACTCAGGATACTATCCTCAAATAAAATTCATATGCCTTAGGCTTCTAAAATTTTTCTTAATGAAGTCATCACAAAATTAACCTACATATAACTTGGAGAAGTCAATCCCTAATTTTTCACAAACATCAACAATCTTACAAAACTCCAATGGCTCTATCAGGACTCATACTGCTATATCTGAATTTCTGCAAATCACCTCAAACATCATGCTTTATTATCCACGATTGACAGTACTATCAATACGGAATATCCTTAAGAATACCTAACCCCTATCAATAACTCAAACGAACTACCTATCTATTTCCCTAACGCCGGCTTATCAGACAATTTATTCCCTGGCAACAAATTTTTTGTTATCCACGTATAGCCTTTATAATCATCTTGGTAGCTCATAACGAGCATTAATCAATACTTCCCCAATTCTACACCAAATTCAACCATCAGAGTTGACCACGATACTGCCTCAAATTACCAAGTATCAGAAAAGGAATCAGCTGAGCTCTCTCCTTTAAGAAACATCCTCAAAGATCATCTTATGATTTAACAACCAATTATGGTCAAATTGATCTAACCAATTTGATTTACATGCATTTATATGATTTACATTTAGAGAAAGTATCACAAATTTCCATGCAATTTATATAAAATCTATGATCCTCCAATAACAGATAGACATAGGAAACACAAATAAAATACAAATATAAAATCCCAAGATCATACATATACTGCAATATTAAGATATGGGAACCTTGCCTTCCCCCATAGACATCACTTCTATCATCGTGCCATCATGACAAATTGTGACGGACTGGCCATATTTCACCACATAAGGCCACCATCAAGCCTATTCCTTGCATCATAAAAAGAATAGATATTATCTAGGTGGACATAAAAATTTTTCTTTTTTTTATATGCATATACCTTTTACTTATACACAGGATCGCTTAAGGCCAAACTACTAGAGCTAGCCTTCTTTTTTTTTGGTTAGTAATTAATTGTATTAAATTTATAAAATATACAGAGAGATATGATCATTACCAAGTGTTTTGTCGACTTGGAAATAAAACTGAGAAACAGGGTGTCCCTTAAACCATGACGAAAGTCATTAATAATAGGATTACAAATTCAAGGACGGTGATTGCAAAACCAGCTCAGCATTTAACTCGCACTCCGAAAATGGCAAAAGAGAAACAATACAAGCGTGGCAATCTCAAATCAACTCTGTCCACACCACATGCAAGGCCGCTCCATCCTTAAAGATAAGCAAGGCTACTCCGCCCTTTAAAGAACAAAGGAACTCCGAAAAACATAACAATGCCGCTCCGTCCAAGTGAGCCCAATAGAGAGCAAGGAGGCACTCCGAAAAACGAACAAAGTCACTCTGTCTGAGAAGAACATAAAGCACTTTGGCCTTATAGAGCTCCAGAATTGGCAAACGAAAGGTCACTCCGTCTTTAAATACAAAAAGCACTCTAGCTTTTAGGGAATTTTTATTTATTTATTTTTATTTTTTTTAAAATCTCTGTAAAAGGAAACAAGGCCACTCCGGCCATTAAAAGGACAAAAAGGCACTATGGATATAATGCTCCGGATAAAAGGACAGAGCCACTCCGTCTAAGGATAGCAAAAAACACTCCGTCTAATAAACCGCTCTGTCAAACACTCCAACGAAAAAACACTCCGGATATAAGGAAGCACTTCGGCCTTTAGAGCTCCAGATAAGGGTACTCCGGCCTTTAGAGCTCCGAATATAAGGATGAAAGCACACCGGCTATTAGGTCAACTGAAATATCAAACGATAGATCACACCGGCCTAGAAGCGGGCATTAACCACACAACTATTTTTTTAAAAAAGGCCATTCCTGCCTTTAAGAGGATGAAAAAATAGCACATCTGGTAAATTGATAATAGAATTCCGGCAAAACACCCCGAAAAAAGGGGTAAAAGCACTCCGGCGTTTGAGAGCTCCGAAATCGACAAACAAAAGGTCTCTTTGTCTTTAAAGACTTAAAGCACTCTAGCCTTTAGGCACTTTTTTTTGGATAAAAGCCTCCGGAAGAGGAAATGAGTCCACTCCGGTATTTAAAAGGACAAAAGGGCACTCCGGATAAAAGGCTTCGGATAAAAGAACGGAGTCACTCTGTCCAAGGATAGTAGAATCAGACTGTTTAACTATCTTGAGGCTGGAGTGACCTTCCGTCTATTGAAGATCGGAGTGGCCTTGCATCTCTTGAAGGCCGGACTGGCCTAGCATCTCTTGAGCCCGGAGTGGCCTTGTGCCTTTCAAAATCCGGAGTTGATTTTTACTCTTGGAACCCAGAGTGATATGTGAAAAGCTAAATGGCCGGAGTGTTTTAAGGTCGGAGTAGAATTGTGCTTCTTAAAGGTCGGAGTGCTTTAAGGCTGGAGTTGTTGCTTCTTGATGGCCGGAGTTTCCTTGTGCTTTTTAAAAGCCGGAGTGATTTGTGGTGCCTCGCAGGCCAGAGTTGCCTTGTGCGTCTTGAAGCCGGAGTAAATTATGATGAAGCTGGAGTGCCTTTGTTCTCTTAATACCGGAGTGATGTGCAATGTGGCTTTGTCTATTTGTTTGAGAGGCCGGAGTGGCTTTTTGTAGAAGGAGTTCCTTTCACACACTTAAAGGCCGGAGTGGATTGCGTGATTGAGTCCAGAGTGTTTTTTTAAGGCGGAGTGGTTTGCGTGTTTTCGAGGCCGGAGTGGCTTTTTGAAGACGGAATGTGTTTTGAGGCCAGAGTGGCTTCTTGATGTTGGAGTGCCTCTTGAGGCCGGAGTGGAATTTGAAGCCGGAGTGCCTTTTACACGCTAAAAGGCCGGAGTTGGACTGCGGGTGTTGAGGCCGGAGTGTCATTTTGTAGCCGAGTGCCTTAAGAGGCCGGAGTGGCGATTTGAAGCCGTAGTGCCTTTTGTGACAGGAGTGGCTTTCTTACAATGATAGAATATTATTGTAACCTTATTTTTTTAATGATGGCTGTCATAGGTTTAGGGGACTCCCTTGCTTCTATGTCTCTTTCCCCAAGTCCCCTGCTTCTATGTCTCTTTCCCCAAGTCGGTGAAATACTTGGTTAAGAACATAATTTTTTTATACATTTTCTTTAAACTTTAATGCAATTAATTACTTACCAAAAAAGATTATAACAATAGAACTAGATATTGTTGAGGAAACTCTAGGATTATGCTTTCCTACATTACTGGTGAATTAATATCCTTAGGATAAGTAGAAGGGAGAATTCCTAGTTAGAATTGTCCTTTTATTGTTCAAAGTCAGTAATTGGAAGTTTCTGTTGAGAAATTGTGAAAGCGGTCTTGGGAGATAGCTTTGCTTAATAAATTAAGAATCTGAATGGCTATGTCCTAATAAAAGATGACTTTAGAAATGGTAAGTGGATAAGCATGTCTGCGGCTTATGCAGATGGATTTCGGGGAGACACCAGTACTAATAATAAATGTTAAGGATTTATAGGCTTGATATGTTTTGGTGCCTTAAAGGACATGAGAAAGGAGACTTTTGAGTAGGCTCAATTACTTGAAATATAAAATGCCACATTCCTAAGTTGGGAAGTGGGGTTGTGTTCGGAATGCTAGGACTTTGAAATTCTAAGATAAGGAAACCCTGGTGAGTTCATGCTAAGACAACCCACTAATTATGATTATAGAGGGAGTGTTTAGGTTTAATCAGTGGGAATATCGGTATGCCAATAAGATCTAAAATTATTCAATGTAGAAGTTTTGAGAATCTTAGGTTGCAAATTGTTAAGACCTTGAAATTTTGGGTAATGTTTTGAAATTGTATTGAAATTACGATTACTGTTATTGTCAAGACTTTTGTTCTGCGGTGAATTAAGGATTTGTGAGGATTATTTTTGTATTATAGCTATCTTAAAATCAGTTTTCATCAAGATTATTGTGTAAATTAGGTATTTGAAATGGAATGTGTCTAATGAAGATGTCGATTTGAGGACATGCCAATGAAATGGAGAAAATGTAAGGTATTTCGCCCTTGAAATTTAAGTGTTATTCAAGGCTTGTGTCAAAATTTTTACTGAGTTTGATGAGGAATTAAGATATTAGATAAAAAAAAATAGTGGTGCTGAAATCACAATCAGATGATCAGAACTTGCTGAATTATCAAAACGTGCGGCGGAGGAGTGATAAATTTGTATATATAACAAGGTTTAAAGTAGTGTTTAGAGGAAATGCTCAACATTGATGTTTAACATGAAATGAAATGAGGTATTCTGCTTGTCTAAGGTTCAAAATTAAGTTAGAAAAGTGGTTAATGAAATAGGTTTGTCCCTGAACTTAGTGAATTTGGATCCGAAATGGACGTGTCAAATAATGAGGATCAAGGCATTCTGATATTTATGGTTTTTCTAGGAAAATTGTCTAAATTTGAAAATGATTTAGATATGTTAAGAAGGTTCCTTGACCCTAAAAATTTAAGGATCGTTAAATTTTGAAGATAAAATTTCTATAAGTGGGGAAAAATGTGAGATCTCGATCCTGGAACATTATAATTATAGAGTAATTATATGAATGAAAATTAAATTTGGGCTTAAGTATAGTAGAAAATTTGGTACCAAAGTAATACAAGGCGAAATGGGCTAAGGTAGCACAGGGTGCTCACGCATCGCTCGACCGCCTGGTAGGCGCAAAAATGTGCAAGCGACCGCTCGTCGGCTGCTTGAGGCAAGGCAGGAGTGGCTCCCAGCTATGAGCAAGGCGCTTGAGCGCACTTTTGCACAAGCCACCACTCGACCGGTGCTCGAGTGGTGGTCATGTGTCCCACGTGTGTTCCTCTATTCTCCTGCAATTTAAGTGGAAAATTTACAGGTTAGGGTTCATTTTTCCTCAGCCACGACGCAGAAGCACGAAGGGGAGAAGAGAGGAAGGAGAGAGAAGAGAAAGAAAAGGAAAAAATATACCGTCTAGTCCAGATCCAAGTTACGATAACTGTAGAGCGAGCTCAGGCAAGTATACCTCGAATGCTATTTTCTATTTTTACTGCTTTTCTATATCTCTAAAACTGTATTTATACTATAAATTTGTGGTTCTGTCTAATTACTATAAATAATGCATGTTTCTTTTGATTAATCGGTCAGATTTTAAGTTTAATTGTATATACTACTGATTATACCTTTGATTTTATGAAAATACATGTATTCGGTGTCCATTTATCATTCGACAAATTTGGCTACGAAAATGAAGGGTTCTAATTATTTTTGCTTATAATTTCTAATATATAAAAGTTAATCTATATTGAGATAAAACTCTTGGTGTAATCTGTTTCTTAAAATTTTATATAGACTTATGTTGGTAAATCACTGTGGACTTCTGAAAAAATATTAAAGGGTTAATTGAAATATTTCTGACTGATTTTTGTAAACTGTACTGTTATAAGTTAGAAAAAATATTTCTGATACTGTTAATTAGGACTCATGACTGATATATAGTCAGGTTAGGTTCTCTGATATACCTTAGAACGTTATGGTGGTAATCAAGGATAACTCTGTCAATAAAATTATATATAATCCATCCTTTATCAGGGCGTTCATTTAGAAGGTAGTTACTGTTACTGACCGGCACCCCTGTCCTAAATTCCTGGAGAGGGGATAGATCCCTCGAGGAGGGATCTCCTGTTTCTGTCATCGACATTTGATTGTGTGGATTGAATATAATCTATCCTCGATTATTCACCACCTCTACTAGTAGGGTCTACTGGTTGGGTCCTTTAGTGATAGAAAAATAATTTTTTTATAACTTATAGAGTTGAGACCAATTTCTTGTAAGGTACCTATTTTTGAAACATGGTATATTCGAGTAATAAGTTGGAATAAGTGAATTGAGGTCGTAGGACTCGTGAGGAATAATATTTTAAGATCAAAGACTTGGAATCAGTGGAATTGAAAACCTTAGTTATAATCTAAAAATATTAGTCCGAAAATATAATTTGGATTTTTAATGACGGTAATCTTAGGGTATTAAATTAATTTAACCTCAATTAGGCTCGACATATGTGGACGGATGCATTTCGTGTCAAAAATTAGGCTGTGATGTCAAGTGGGCTGTTGGGCGGTCGAGCGCCCGGCGAGCTCCATTTTTTCATGCTGGCGCGCTCGCTGCACACCGCGAATTGCGCTCGAGCACAAGTCCGCATAAAAGCCACGTGCGGGTTCATCTTTTAAAACGCTGGATGCGTTTTCGGGGGAAGGAAGGAAGAATGTTCTGGTAGAGAGAGAGAGGAGGGAGAAGAGAGAGAAGTAGCCAACCGAGGCCTTCGAGGTGGATTCCGATTTTGAGCTAGTTGGAGAAATCATTGAGCTCGTCGATGCAAGTACTTCTATACCATTTTCCCTCCGTTTCTTTGATTTTTATTCGATCCCCATCGGGTATTTTGTCCCGATACCCGACCCATGTATATCATTGTGATGCCCATAGTCTAATTATGCATATATGTGAAATTCGTCATCTGATTCATTATTTTCCCACCGTTTTTCATGTCCGAAACCCTCACCCACGCGCATGTACTATTCATGCGGATCAGGTGGATTTTGGCCTCCGTTGTTTGGGGCTTTTGCATAAATTGAAGCAAGAATACCATTACCCACACCTTGGGCAAGTTAATTTATCAATTAAATACCCGATTTGGTGGAATTATGTGAATTCCTGTTTGCGGAACCCTAACCCCACGCCCAGGTGGTTTCGGGCTTCAATTTTTTGGGTTTTTGGTTTATTTGGGACTAGAATATGATTATGCATAATTTGGGTAAGTTAATTTACCGATCAAGTATCCGAATTATTGGAATTTGGTGAATTCCCGTTCGCAAAGCCCTTAAACCGTACCCGGACACTGTTTGAGCTTTGATTTGGGGTTTAATGCATAAATTGACTTGGATTATAGTTACCCATGCCTTGGGTTCAATAAATTACCCAATGGATGCCCAAAATTTTGAAACTCAACCGATTTGTGCATATGTGCACTGCTCACATGCACTATTCACGTGCACTGTTCACTCAAAATTAAATGATAAATTTTGCATAATTTCTGCTTGTTTAACTATTAAGTAAAGTGCATATGTTTAATTGCTTGTCCCGAGAAATGTATTCGATAACTAATCAAAATGATAATCATTAACCAGAAGCCCCAAAGCTGAATTGGACTCTCGGTAATAAGGACCTCCTACGTTATGATATACGTATATGCAAATTGAACTGTTAAAAAATTTCGATCTGAATGAAAGATTAAGATTGTACAAAGTATGCGGAGGGGGAAACCTTCAATTGAATATGTGATTGAATCGGTCTCTCAGTTAGACATATCGTGAATGAACTATCCAAGTAGAAGATAATAATCGTATACGTGATCAGCGGGAAGTCCACAACATGATATGTGACATGGAAACGTGACTCTCCTGAGTGGAGAAAATGTGAACCAGAATGGACACGGTGGACTTCCCCTCAAAGGAAAGATTAATCTTGAAACTAGGACCATGGACTCATGTTTATTGGGTGGTACCCTCTGTCTTGCCATGTACATCACAGTGGGAACCCAAGGAATACTCCGGTCACCCATGGGGGCGGGCAATGTTCGTGGTACGCCTTAGGATACTACTATGGAAGAATGATGATTGCCCTAGTCTCTGGGGGATATGAGGCGAATTGTTATGGCCAAGTGATGCTAGCCTAAAATGTAAGCGATGGTCGAATGGTACAAGCCTAAAATGTAGCCGTGAGCTTTAGAATGTGTAGCAAACACATTCCTTTCCTCGTTCTCTCACATCATTAGCTGGTACGACTTATTAGCCATAGTCCTTAAAGACAAATAATTATGTATAAATCAAAATAAAAAAGGAAAGGTAAAGTGTATACCAAAGTATACCCAATCATATCCCTGTTAAATATCTCTTCCTCGTGCTTACGCCTTTCTTGTTTATCTTGGTTTATATTTATTATCGTTTGGTTATAATATACTTGTGGGGCTTTCTAGCTCACTCTTGCATCTCTTTCTCTCCAGTTTAACATAGGTTTGATATACTCGATGGATTGGAGTAGTGGCTAGAAGTGGACTAAGTATTTGATTTAGAAGACGGCGCTGAAGACTTAGAACTTGTAGTTTAATTTACGTTTGGATAAAATTATATATGTATATTTATATTATTCTGTTGGAAAGATTGATGTATACTGTGCAAAATGACTGATGATTGTACTGATTAGTTTTCGATGTGTTGTGTTTATTTATGTTTCTGCAGGTTACACATGGATTTGTAACAGGTACCTAATAGCATATCTCTTAGCTTCAACATGGTAGTTTAGGTGTTTATGTTGGAGCCATGGATGTTGTGGTGAATTGTAGTCCTATATATTGTGTTGTTGGGCAAAATGTTGAATTTTGGTTGTTGTGTGCTTATACAGGTTTATTCTAAAGAGTTTATATTTTTGGTTTTTATCTAATTGTAGAGAAAACTCTATCGGATTTTTTCCAGAAATTCATAATAGTAATTATGAGCTTTATTTGTAAATTTATTGATGGAGGTTATTTAAGAAAAATAACCCGTTCCGTCACAATTGGTATCAGAGAAAAAAGAGATACCTTAAATTTAATCTGAATCGTATGTGGAAACCTAGGTTGAATAAAGTGGTCGAAGGCGTAGGGTGACTAAGATAACACGAATAGTTCTAGTTGCCCTAGTTTATACGATTTAGGCCAAGATTTGGTCGGAACAAGTAAATAGGAGTGGTTGCTAGGTTGCGGTACCCTAAGTTAGTCCTTTAGCTGAGATAAATTTATTAATTTAGGCTAGAAGGCTAAGTGGGGATGTATAGTTTTCAATATCTTAGTTTGTGTCTAAGTGGTGAGCTAAGTTATGTTGCCTTGTCCCGGAAAGGATATTTGTTGCCGATTGTGCTGCTTAGGCTAAGGTTAAGGCATGGAAGTGGTCAACCACGTGATGGTGGAGGCCGGGCATCTAAATTTGTTGAATGATTTAATGGGGCTCAGAGATTTTAGATGGTCTTGTTTGGACGAGAACTGAGAGATGAGATGTAGAAAGAGAATACCTTAAGGATTGACTTGGATTGAACTTGGCCTGAGGATTAGGATTGGGAATGCTTGGATAGCATGGTAAGTGAAATGGATAAGGCAAAACCGTGAGCTCGAGGTCCAGATGACTCGGAATCAATTCAGGTGTTTGTAAATTCGAGAATAGTGAATTGTGACTGGTGTAATAACGATTAAGTGTCTGAATTCTAAGTGACTCGAATTATGTGGAAGTTGAGACATGGATCATAAGTATTGAAATGGTGTTTGTGCTAGCCTAATGCTCGAGAAGATAAGAAATATTATAGGACATCTGTGTGGGTGTTCTTTTATCGATAGGTATTCTTCCTGACGAGTTTTAGGAGCATGAATCTGATTGTAGTCAATTTGATCACAAGATTGAGGAATGTTCTTATCCATGGTCAGACGGTGAAGAGGTCCGTTGTTTTGAATCGGGGTTCTAAGATATTAACACAAGGTGTTAAGTGTTGCCTGTTGTGATAAAAGGTAAGGTTCTTGGGTTTGATATTGTAGCCTGGTGTCATTTTGGGGATTTTGAGCTTATGTTTTCATTGTGTTTTCAAGTTATATGTAATTGGAGGATCTAGGCTTTGCAATTGTGGAATAAGGATCTACGACATTTTGGGTCCATAGATATGATTGGTTGGGTTAATCTAAACTATTTTGTAGTGCCAATCTTGATGTGACATTAAGGATGATTTGGTCAGTAAGTCATCGAGTTGATATAATTGGGTTGATAAGTACATTATGTCTTATAATCTAATTGTGTAATTTTGGGTATGAACCAAAGTTAGTTAAGGTATCAATAACTTATTATCATTTTACCTATAGGTTGTGTTTCGAGGGATCTATGCTAGGTTTGTCTAATAATGAGGCCACACCTAGAAGTCATCTCGTGGTCACTAAGAGACTTTGGTTGCATAAACATTTGAGGATGTTTCTTAAAGGAAAAGATTAGATTGGTTGATCTTGGATCAGTATATTAAGACTGTCGATATCCACATCGATCTTTAAGGACCTCGTAGTGGAATCATTTAATCTTTTGTAAGTGATTGATGATTTCTAAGATCGATTTGTGCTCATGGCGTTGTTGATTGTGAACAATTGAGAACTGTTCTTGTGGTAGCCATTGAGATAAGATGGGCCGTTGCAAGTTTTGATGATACTGTTTTGGTTTATAGATTCATTGGAATATCTATGAATTGTATGGCTTGGATCTTTCCGCCATATTTGGGTCAATTCGATAGCCCCACGACGAACTCAAGATTCATAACGAGTTTGAGCCTTGTTTGAGGGATTATGTCATAGGTTAAGAAGGTTATCAGCCATGTGTTCAATTTGGGGTCAAAATGTGAGTCTAATTAAGAGAAATGTTATGTTAGGTGTATAATTTCTTTGAGAGCATGAATATGGTTCTGCAGGGCTTTGGACGATAGCTCATTTTGGAAGGGTTGATTGATGTTGCGAAAGGACGCATCTCTCTTGGGTTTGAGTGATATCGATAGGATATCTGTTAAGTACCCTTCGAGGTTTTGCAATGTTCGTAGAGCCTTGACTTAGAAGCGATCAACATCTGTCAGAAATAAGGTGTGTAGGTATAACCTTCTAGGGTTAAACAACAATTGTTGACCACATCATTTGAGTTGATCCCTAATGGATCAAGTGTATTGTAGTAGCTTGTGGTGCCTTGATGAAAGATTTAGAATTTTGTTTTTCCACACCCATCATAGGCGGCTACCTTTGGATTTTGTGAGGGTGAAGCCCACGATTTAATTGCTCCAACTGTGGTTTAAAGATAACAATTGGGGCCGTTGCTTCGAGAGTTATAGGTTTGCTTATGGATATAGTTACAGTCTAGTTAATCCTTAAGGTCTAAGCAACCATACCATGTAGAAGATACAATCATGCGTTAGTGTAGATGAGTAAACCTGTTAGGAGATGTGGAGATGAATCTCTATGCCTTAAAGGAAGACGAGTCTTAGCACCAATAATATGATAATTGGGAATCTTTAGATTTGTGGTGCTATCGATGTTCTTAAATATATGGAATGTGTACCACGGGTAGATTTCAATTCTGGGGTTAATGATATGCCGTATTTTGATTTGCTTCGAGATTTTTAGAACAATGAGGATTGTGGGAGTTTAAATAATCATGGATTGGCTTTTGAGAACGTCCCACTCATCTTTAGTTTAGAAAATGCGTGAAGGTCAAATATGTTGACTCGTTAGTATGCCTATGAGATAATAAGTTTGCTGAGTATTAGGTTACAAGACCTAGGAGGTAATGAGAGGTTAAGCTGAATTTTTCAGGTGATTGTTTCGATTGCAAGTTATAAGTTAATTGTGACCTAAGGATTAAAGACTTTACCTTGGTTGTGTTGATATCTTTGAGATTTTCTTGGTTCTATAATTGTTGTGAGGCCTAGATATTTGATGTGTATCATTGGATAATGATTGAAATCAATTTTAAGGTACAAGTTAATGATCAATCAGAGTAGCGCAGTAGAAGCATGTGAGCCACTGGCTTAGAACTTCAGGATGACAATAAGGTCTCAAGCGAAAGATTCATCTCGAGGCATAGGAGGCATTAGGGTAAGATCCTGTAGGTTCATTGGGATTCTACATTAAATCGAAGGGTTAGCCAATAATTAGGCTTACCTTTGAATTTGGAAGGATTATCGTAATATCTCTCTCGTACCAATGAATAGAGAGGTAGGCTATGATCATATCTAACTAGTGTGGGAAATTAGAAATTTTGCTTTATAGCAAGATTTTAATCTCAATTTTTGAAAAGTGCCATTAGACATTGAGGATCAAAATGAGGCAATGGTTAGGTTTGCGAGAAATTATCACCTTTCCAACGAAGTTATGATAGACCGGGTTATTTTTCTTAAATAATCTCCGTCAATGGTAAAATAAACTTACGCCCATAATTTATGATTATGGATTCTGCAGAAATTTTGGCAGAGTTTCCTATACAATTGGACAAAAAACTAAAAATACAACCTGCTTAAAATAGCTTGTACAAGCACACAACTATCCAATAATCAATATTTTGGCCTACAACACCTTACACAGGATCAGAATCGCCATACAATCCATGGCACTAACACAGTATTCCTATCTACCATGTTGGGTCTAAAGAGATGTAGTCTAGGGCTAAACAAAATCCAAAACATCGATATAAATGCGGAAGCATAGCTAAATCCAGAAACCTACGGATGTATAACAATAACCATAAAATAATAACAAATCACATTGATCCAACTAGACTGTTTACATTATATTACAACAACGTATCCAAAATTTCAAGCCTTCGACATCCAGCTAATCTCCTCAAGCAAGTCTCTCTCATTGCTCTAAATAATCTGACGCCGGCTTAATGTTCTCATCTAGAAGGAGAAACAACAAGAGTGAGCGTACAGCTCAGCAAATGTAATCATACATCACTAACTATAGTAAATAACAGGAAAAATAGTAACTGGGCAGGGGAAACATATAACTTGAATAAAAGGAAGCATGCAAGAAAAGGGAATATCTGGGATCATCTAGTTCGCATGTTCGTTCTGGTTACGTTTATTTATTTTCATTACTTTTATTAATCTTTACGGACCCGGGCTAGTAGTTCGTACTAACCAACAATGTGAGAGAACGAGGAAAGAAATGTGTCTGCCACACATTCTAAAGTCGACTACATTTTAGGTCTGCAGCACTCGATCATCGGCTACATTTTAGGTCTGCAGCACTTGACAATCGGCTATATTTTAGGCCTGCAGCACTCGCCCATCGGCTACATTTCAGGCATGCAACACTCAGCCGTCTCAACTCGCTCCATATCCCCCGGGGACCAGAGCAATCCTTGTTCTTCCACATAGTATCCTATGGCGTACCATGAACATCACCTACTTCCACGAGCGGCCAGAATATGTGGCGAAGTATTTCTTGGGTTCATACCGTGATGGACATGGAAATCTAAAGAATACTACTCCTATGAACCATGGTCCTAGTTTCAGGATTAATCCTTCCTTGAGGGAAGATCCATCACAAGTACATCACATTTTCAAGTTGGGAAATCACATTCCCATCCTTATCTCCATCCGGGAGATATCGTACTTTGGTGGATTCCCCACTCCATTTACTTGCTCGGTTCCTTCCTTCTTTGGAACTTAAATTTTTTTAGCCATTCAGCTCAAGCTCACAAGAGAGTTTAGATTTACTTACTTCCAGGGATCAAATACCACCCTAAAACCTCCGGGACGTATTTCCTTACTTCCGGTGCATACTTGCACATTTTCAGGGCTTACAATTTAACATGGTCAATTAGATACAAATTTCTTAAGCATTAAATGGGTGGAATCATGCAATTGTCCCCATTCAACTCGAATGAACAGTAACATGGGAATTTTAGAGCTCCCGGATGCCACGAACAGGTTGATTCTTGCAAAATCGAACATCCGGTCAATATATACATACAATTGGCATGTGACGATTCATATTTTGGGGTCAATTTTACATAACACGATGGTAGAAACATGCAAATTCCCATTTTGGTCTCAGGTGAACAGTAACAGTGCCCTTTTAGAGGGCCCGGACACCGCAAATAGGTCAAAACGTGCGAGATTAATCGCGCGGCTGACTTATATACACATTTCGGACGTGGTGATTCACATTTTGGGGTCAATTTAACGAAATAAGGTGTGGAAATGGAAAACCGCCAATTCCCGTAGGTTAGAGTTTAGCGGTACTCCACCGGCCATATCGGTGAGTAAATCGGACAATAAATTACACAATATGTGATTTCAATTCACGGGTATCACACTTTCCACGGTTTAAATCGGTATTGACACAAAAATATCTAATGATAAACGAAAAACATCGAAAGAGAAAAGTTAGTGAGTATGAGAACACTTGCCTCTGCGCGTACTATCAATTTTATAACTAGCTCTCGGATGGATTCGGACTCCACGGGCTCGATCTCCTCCTTTCTCTCTCTAAAATCGGAGACCTCTCTCTAGAAGGTTTTGGATCTCAAAAAAATGAAAAAGCTGAAGCAAGCCGTGGTTTTAAAATTATTAGGCGCTAAAGCACACAGAGGTGCATGGCGAGCAGGGGTGCTACTGCCGACTCGAGTTGTAACCCAAGCTCAAATGCGCAACAGGCACAGCCCTGCTTGCAGCACTTCAATAGTCCACAGCCCAATTTATCTTCC